>OOFE01045601.1:0-11556 GCA_900323365.1 Monocentris japonica | reverse complement strand
TCCATCCAGTAGATGAGTAGACAAAGCATGTCTACTGGGAGGGTTGTACACAGGCTGCATAAATTGCACGAGCAAGACACTCGTCACCATTTTTCTGTGTACCTGCATCCATTGAATCAAAGAATCCTCGGATTCCAAATGTACCTCTTGAGGTAGCTGTTGATTGAGCGTCTGGCTCTGAGGAAGCAGCAGAGGTGGTGGGCTCATCATAACTAGACCTAGTCTCAGGGGCTGGAGTGCTGCGGGGAAACTTGGGGCATTTGCCAAAGTGTTGTTGCAATTTCGTTGCATTTTTCAAATATGACCTGGAGCAGTATTTGCAAATGCATGTTGTCTTTCCATTTGCTGATGTGGTGCAAATGGAGTGTATCCACACTTCTGAAGTATTCCGTGGCATTTTTCTGTAAAAAGAGATTCATTTCTTCATAAATGTATCTATCCATATATGCCTACCTATGTAACATTTTACAAAATTCCATCATCACATACTAAACTTGACTAAAATACGAGTGAAATTTAAAGACTAATTTAGCTACCCAGATTTGTAGCTAGCTTGCTAGCTAGATTATTTTAGCGCATCCATTTGTGTGGTTTAAGGATTACTTAAGGGTAGCTGATTAGTTTCCGGAACAGAATATATCCACTTTAAAAAAAAATTTAATTTACATCCACTGTTTAATTTAATATTAAAACAAAATCAAAAATATAAACTTACCTTGCCCTTTCTCCTCCTCTGCTTTAGCCTCTGATGTGCACAAGCACGAGCCAAAGAAAAAACACTGCATTCTCAAAAATGACCACCAGATGGTGCTGCATAATAAATTCCCAAAGTTACCATTTCAAAATTATCATGGAAACTTTCCGGAAATTTACCGGAAACTTTCCACCCCTTTGCAATCCTACTCACAACTGCACTTTGCTACATACAGCATGAAAAGTTATTAGCTGTACATTTTTTTTTAAACGTGTCATCATTTAGTATTGTCCTTGTGGAATGAACACTCATGTAGGAGCCTGGATTGGATGTTAGAGGAAAAAGGGGGGTGGTTTATGTCATTCAGGTCATGGGTGTGTCATTGTGTTCATCGACGCCTTCGATCAGAAACTTTGTGAATTATACAACAACAACACCTCCTACAAGTAATCAATGTCTCTACCTACAATCAAAAACACAATATTTGGCACTGAAGAAGTAACACTTCCTTAGTGCGCTAGGTTTTGTTTCTGATTTACCCAAAACCTTTCATATACAACCACTATAATGACAACCAACATCTATATGTCATAACACATATTTGAATCAAGGGCTTTGAGTTGTGTATGAGAAATGTTGTTTTGGTAATCTCTACATTTCTGCATCTGATCAGAGAGCAGCTAAAAATAGTTTTTAATGTTTTTAATGCTGATAGATCCTTGCACACTTTAGAGAAAGGGAAACACACACACACCCACGCACACATACACGCAACACTGTGCGTTGGCCACGTGAGTGAGTACTATCTATCTAATATGTCTATGATAATTTTTGCAGTGTTTGTATTCCGTACTATGTATTATTGTGTGTGTGTGTGTGTGTGTGAGCAGATAGCAGGGAGCCTTATACAGTAAACTATTTGTGTTGTGCGTACTAGTTTGTGTCCTACATACCAGAAACCTTTCTTTCTCTCTCCAAAGCAGCTGAAGTGCTTCATTCCTGCATTGCAATAAACATTAAGCTTTGAAGTGTAGTTTGATAACAACCCTAAATCCCTGCGGCGTTGCGATTATCTGTCTCATTTTGCAAGAAATGATATGTCCTGACTGACATCATCACATAAGCACATTTGTTCTCCATCAAGTTTCATAAAAAATTATCAAACACGCTAAAAGACAAATCACATAAGTAAGAATTACATGAAGCATTCACTTTGATTGCATTGTTATGATTGCACTTTCCATTAATCTGTTAGAAGCACATGTGTCTCAATGGAATGAAAATCCTTTGTTTTTCAAACATATCCAGCAAAATGGAAAAGATAGTTATTTGAATTGAATTATATTGAATTGAGAATAGGAACGGGCTCTGCATAGCTAGTGCTTGTTTTAACCACACCGCTCACTTTGACGAGAGAAAACCCTTGTGTGGTTCAAGTCTAGACATTCTGTTTGATTTGTCTGTCCAGCTAATCCGTTACCCCTCCCTTTCCCCACCCGCTCAGTGTCTAGCTAACAGCCATATTGCTGGAATAATGAAATTAATGTTTTATGGGCCATTACTGTGCTACGATAAGATGAACAGAGAAAGAAGAGAGAGGAAGAAAAGAGGAGCAGAAAGTCAGATGGAAGAATAAAGGAAAAGAGCAAAGCATTGCACTTCTTTGTCACTGGTTTTTTCGTCTTTCCTTTCTAAACCCCTCTCAAGCCAGTTTCACCACAGTTCTTGGGAGTGAAAAACATGCAGAGATGAGCCTTTCCATTTTTTTCCTCTTTTAGTCTATTTCACCAGATCTTCCATTACTGTGTAGAATTCAGATATGTACGCGGAGTAGAGACATTACAGTCACAGTATGCAGTCTGTATATCCCACCAAGCAAGGATAAACAAGACAGATTGAGTGTATGGCTGACTGATTCACTGACTGACTGGCAGGAATAGCATCTGGCTGACTGACTCACTGACTGACTGGCAGAAACAATGTTTGACTGACTGGCTGACTGACTCAGTCACTGACTGGCAAGCTGGTTGACCCGCAAACCAACAAACTGGTTGGCTGTATGGATGGAAAGCTGGCTGACTGAGTAACTGGCCAGCTGGTTGGTTGACTGAAGGTCTGATTGACAGGCTAGCTGGCTGAGTGTCGCATTGAATGTCTAACTGGCTAAAAGACTGATTGCAGGCACAGTTGTTGGCAGTGATACTATCTGTTTATTATGTTTACTTCTAGTCTGATGTTTATTCACCCGCACAAGTATCATGATTGGATATTCTCCATTCCAATTGCCCCTGTCTGTGTATGAGGGTCTCATAAAGTCTGCCCCAAATACTGGCAAATGAGCTTGGAGCACAGATGAGGGGAAACGATTTAAAGAGGCAATCAGTGTGGGAGGGACAGAAGTGATGAAATGGAGTAAACAAGTCCCCTTTTCGACACACACACACACACACACACCTCCATTACTCTCAAGAACAGTAAAGCAGCAATAGTCACAAGACAATCCATTCTCAAATAGTTCATGAATATTTCAATGCTCATACAACAGCTCTGTTGAATACCCAATTCTGACTGGGGGGGGCTGTATTTATTTTTTATTTCTGTCCCATAACACCGCGGCTGATAACTGTTCTAAATTAATGTGCTGATCATCCTTGTTAATCACCCCCAACAATACATAAAGACCCACGGTAATGTGCAGATAGGAGTGGGAAATGGACAAAGAAAAATAGAAAATGCACAATAACATCTGCCTGAGATATACAAAGAGCACAGTTGTTATACTGTAGTGTTCACACTGTGGAGTGTGGAGGAGTACAGCTGGGCTCAAATCATTTTCTGCCCCGTACTAAGTAGTTACAGTGTGTTAGTACATTGATTTCTTTCACTTGCGCTCTCTTTCCAAGACAGCAGGACAGTCATATTTAGTGCTAGGAAAGTGGTGAGAGATTAGCAAGGCAGCAGCTGGACAACCACAAGTACTGGCATGCCAGTAAGAGAGTCATGGGCACATTTAGGTACATTTAGTTGTGTGTCTGTATGACAGGACAGTCGCAGGACAGAAATAGGACACGCACAGGACACCCACCAACCAATTAGTGACCTGCCAGTCACAAGATAGTGGCACAAGATTTTGATTACACAGTAATGGGCAAAGCTCATATAATATATAGGCAGCAAAGAAAATAATTTACACTGGTGATTTGGCTGGCCATGTGCCTCAGTACTGTATAATGTATATGCACTGTATAATTGCTGAGAGAATTGGGTGCAGATTTCTACTGCTAGCACTGTTACTCTCCCAACTAGCTTGCCTGGACATGCTATCATTGATCAGCTGCTCAGAGAGGTTCCCACTCAGCCTTTTTTCCTTTTACAAATTCCCTGGCCTATAGTCGTTATCCGTTATGGAAGTGTTAAAAGGTAAAACTTTAAAGTAAATGAAAAAAATGAAGAAGTATTTCCTGTTTCTCATTCACTCTGCTGGGAGCCAGGATAAAAAAGCTCTCACAGATTCTCCAGAAAGCAGCACACATAATCAATGGCTGGTTAACTTGATGTATTCTACTGTAGCGCATCGCTTTGTATGCAGCCGATCTCACCTCCCTTCCTCCTCCTGTCGGGTCATGATGACGTGATATTTTTGACAGATTATGCATGTCCTCAAACAATAAAGCATCTGAACTCCTCATACGCCCCACAAGTACTGCTAACCCCGTGGCAGCCAATCTGCTTGGTAAAGGCTGCTGAGGTGAAGAAGCAGCGATCACCTCTTGCCTTCACCTTCACCGAGACAATCACACGCTCCTTCAATAATTCATACTTGGAGGTGTTTCTTTTATTTAACTAACCCTGCCCAAATGCCATTTTAAGAGCCATCTTTGTTGGGTCCTTACATAAAAAGAAAATGTTCAATTATTTATTTTGCTCTGCCTGACTGTTTTTCCTATATTTTTCCTCTCTCGCTCTCTCTCTCCATATCTCTCTCCTGCTCCACTGGGCTATGGCTGTGTGCTGTGTCGTCCTTTCCAAACACCCTATTTCTCCTGGCCACCCAACAGGTAAGTTTTTTTTTTTTTGATCACATCATATTTATTGGCCCATGTGACGGAGCTTGCTCTGCACTGTATTATTCAGTGCAGTGGGCAGAGTTAGTTATAGGAGATGAGGAACTTGTTTGGAGCTACCTGTCATCTAACAGAGGGATATGTCGTAGAGATCTTGTGTGTTTGGCTGAGAAGAAGCTGTGGTCATTGGTGATGTGCGGCTCGCAGTTATATCCGCGGGCACTGCGGTTAATCTGTGGAATGGGCGGGCCGAGTCATAAAAACTAACACAGATGGGTGAAATAATACGTCATTATTAATTACATTCTCTAAAACGTGAACATATTTTAAGCTTCATTTTTCGTCAGGCACGAATTAGCAGACTAGACTCTCATTGGGCAGCGGCCAAACCTTATTATTAGCTTTTTAATTGTTTGTGTTCGGGAAGTTGCAGTGACATTCAGAATTTTAGTTTGAAGGGATTAAAGATGTCAGCCTGTGTTCAGGCTATTTGTGGAAATACCTGTTGCCATTTTCATTTTACCAAGCAAGAAGAACTTTTACTAAAACCAGCCTACTTCAGTGTGATATGTTACGATATCATCACACATATCCCACTGAGAAGTAATGGTAACGTGTGATCGGGTGCGGGTCTCTAAATCGGAGAAAATGATTCGTTCGGGTGGATGATGCGTACATGCGGATTCGGATGATGTCAGAGCCGATCAGCGCATCACTAGTGGTCATTATGTGGGACAGAAAATCTTTGGTTTCACAGTGTTTATTTTCACAGCTTTACTGAAATTGCTTGAGGTATGCTGAGTTGTACCAATCTTACACACATCTCATCTGTAACGGGAGGCACATCCTCAGTATTTTAGCATGGTTCTAGTTAAACACTTAATCCTTCACCCTAAGCTTTAAAGTAAGCAAAAGGGAAGCCTTGCCACATAGATCTGAAGCATGGTTTTTTTTAAAGACATCGGTCAAGAAAAACATGACGGATGGTGCACTGGAGCTTGAAAGTATAACCATAAATGATTTGGGTGATGCAGGAATGATTTACAGAGCAAAGAAAAACATGAAAGACGAGAAACCAAATTGAGGTGTGTCGTATCAGGCTGATGTGAAGGCTTCAGGGGTGTACAGTGACATCCACATCCACAAATGGTGGTGAAGTAGGTGAGAGACAAAGTTGGAAATGGTCTTTTTCGTATCATCCTATAGAGCCTGAGACTGAGGGACCTCAGCCAAACATATTCTCATTGTCGTCTTCACGGGATGCATCCAAAAACACATGATGCATGTTTGATCTTCTAGTGATGCAACTTTATGTACAAGAATCACGTCCTACTGATGCATCCTATGAATGCCAATACGCTCACAATTTCCCTTGCTACTGGTTAAAGCAATACAACTCAAGCTCACCAGTTTACTGTAAGGCAACAAGAGATGTTACCCCTGGAGTACCAATCGATGGCTACTGTGGACAGGTGAGCTGCAATTTCAAGAAAGAGCATACAGTATGATTACCTCTTGAGGGGAATTATGACACAGGGTCACGGCAGTGTTGAAGAGGGCTTATAGAGCAGCAGTTTGAGAGCAGAGAAGGGAGTGCCACATGCTCAGGCAGTGAAATAGTTCAAATAATGTAGTCTGGAATTGCAGCATGGCATTCCTTGTTGAAACTCTGTCGCCAAACTACTAACTTTAAGTGTAATTTATTGGCTTGTAAGTTCTTGTCAGTTTGTGACAGCGGATCATGCATTATATGTATTTCAAAGCTGTAAAAGCTTTCTTTGGTAGTGGATTGTAAACACTGGAACTGTAAATTGTTGTAAATCGAGATAAAATGTATAATGCCATGTACACTCTAGATTTGGGATTTAAGTGAGTCTGAGATTTTGCCAGCAAGAGAACAGATCAAGCATTCAAAGAGCAGAGAGAATCGGTTTACTCGTCTGGATGAAGCAAGAATTCTTACATTGATTCTAATTGGTAAACTGTGCTATGCAATCAAAGGACGTCAGAGAGCATAGAAGTGCTGATAGAAAGGAAAAGAAGATTTTTTTTGGATACGTGTGATGTGGCAAGAAAATATTTTTTGAATATAGTGAACATGGGTTTCCATGTCGACAGTGTAGTATCTTGGGGTTTGTTTGAAGGGATGTCAGGTATAATGGAAACAGAGGGTTCAAAGGATGGTTGGCATAACTGTTTTGTTTAAGTTTAAGTTAGTTAGTCGCCAGCGATTTAGGATCTTACACACTCCACGACAGTAGGTGGTGATATGTAGCAATGCAGTACAATGATGATCATTTCAAAATAAGGATGAGAAACATTTCATTAGCAAACTATTATGAGCTAATGTACAGGACTCTGCCTAGGAGGCGTTGGTGCAGAGACATATCACATACTTGCACACTAACATAGAACATAGTGACACACACAGGGACAACAAAACCTCACATGTAGTGCAAGGAAACAGTGCAAGCCATATTATAGATAATGTATATAATATCACTACAAATATACATTCAGCATTCAGTTACTATGTGCATTCACACAGCATGACATACAGTATGGTTACAGGTATAGGGGAGGCCAGGCAAGTGAGTATCTGTCCAGTCATTTTAAATTGTTAGAAATAGCTCTATATCAAGGACTGACAGATAACAACTTTGGGTTTTCAGTTATGATTGCATGTCAAAGTTGTCAACAGCTTATTTCATCAAAGGTTGATGCCTATACTTTATACTCTCAAAAAATGAAATTGTTAAAGCAGTGTTTTGATTTGAAGCGATGGGGTGGGAAGAGGAATTGGGAGAACATATTTGCTCAGAGTGAGAAAGAGGCCAGTTAGATGGCCGTTGTCCTAGCATCGATTGTTTGCTTGATTGCACATTGAGCACTCCAGTCCACCCAAACAGAATTTTGTTAGGCATCGCCAACGTTTCAATCTCTGAGACCTGACATTTTAGTAGCAACACCTCATCAACTGACATTTAATTATCTGCAATTCAAATAAAATATTATTGACACACAGAGACGAATGCTACATCATCCTTGACATTTACTGAAGAACTTTTTTTTATTATAAGTAATAAGTTATATTATTTAGGAAACAGCCATTTGGGGAGTTGCTGTGATTGTATTTTGATACTTTTGCCATAAAGTTACTTTCATGAACAGAAAAAGGAATCAGTGAAATTGTCTGAAAAGGGAAAATAATAGTTTCAGCAGTAGGAGCACTGGCAGCAGAGAACATTGCGGGCCTGTTTGACAGTGCTCTTGAAAGGTGTTAGAGTCAGGTAAACAGAAGATAGACAAGCCAGGCGAGTAGCAGCAGTGGTGTCTGACTGGAGGCTATCGTTGGGTCACGATGAGCTGGAAATTACATCCTGCTATGGTAATACACTGTTTTATATGCTGTGTTTTTGTCAACATTCTGTTCAAAAATGATTCAGTGGACTGCCAGATATGCAGGCCCAAGCAAGTAGGTGCATGCACACACAGGAAATGCACAGGCCCACTGAATTAGGTATTTGAGGATATAATGCTCTCTCTTTCTTACTATCATACTTTCAACTTGAACTCAATTCCACCCTGAGATTCAGTTTTAGATATTTCTTTACATTTTAGAATTCCCGAAGGGCTCTTGAAGTACTAGAGGCTCTCAAGTACTAACTTGCCCCTCTGTAACTCAAATGGACCCCCAAGGTTCACACACCCGTGTGTGTGTGTGTGTGTGTGTGTGTGTGTGTGTGCATGCACGTGACTTAAATTAACCATTCCATTATTAGATTAGATTACTATTATTACTATTAAAGTACCTACTAGCATGCATGCAGGAGTGTGTGCACTTGTTGCAAGTAGATGTGAGGTTCCCTACAAGCATGCGTGTGCGGGTGAAGCCTATTGCCCGCAGAGCAAGAGCAAGAGCTGGAGCGAGTCCAATGTGGTGGGCAGGACTGAAGAGCAGTGTAATGGCCTTTTCCATTCCCTCTCTATGGGAGACAACGTTATGGATGGGGTGTGCATAGACATCAACTCCTCCACACACACTGAGGAGTCATGAAGAGAGATGGTCATGGAGGGACAAGAAAACAGAGAAAGAAAGAAGCAAAGAGAGAGACAGAAAAAGATGAGAGCAAGTAAGAAGAGAGCAAGTGAGAAAGGAGAGAAAGTGACAGAACAGAAGAAAAGAGACATTGGCAAGAGAGACAGAGAAAGGTGTTAAATGGTAGAGACAGGGCTTGAGATTTAGATACAAAAGGAAGAAGATGGAGGGACTGGGAACAATTAAGACTCAGTGATGCAAAAAAAGAAAGAAATTGATCATGAAGATGATCATTTTCTTGATTATAGATTCTTTCTCCTCCTATTCAACTTCATTCCCTCTTTGCTTTTCTACCTCAGCTTCCCTTCTCTCTGTCTATTGCTCTCTCTGCACTTGTCACTTTCTCTGTCTTCATCTCTCTCCCTCTTCTGCCCTCCCCCCTCCTCCACTGCCTCCCTTCATCCCTCCATTTCTCTCCAGCTACCAGACCTCTCCAGTTGCTGACAATATTGTGGAGTGACAATTCCTTTGTGTCCATAGGGGAGGAGCTCAAAATCCCATTAATTAAATAGGAACAATAGCGTGCCAGTGTGACGGGCAAAGCACGGCCTCCCAGCAACACAAATGGGACTGTCTGACTTAAAGCTGCAGTAGGCAAGATTTTTATGAAATACAGCCATATTAGGCTGCAACAGTAAAGAGCTGCCCCCCCTTCTGGTGTTGCGTTTCATCACTGGCGGGAAATCTTAACCTAACAGCAAAATACAAAACTGTCTCTTCAACAGCAGTGATTGAGAGCCCCGTCCACGTAAAGCTGGACTCATCAACTGAAACTCTTCGCCATCTCCACCAGCCACTAAGAAGAAGAAATGTAGTTCAGAGGCGTGTGCAGTTTACTGCCGGCATGTGATTTCTGGGTAATGACGTCCACAAAAATTTAACAATTACCTCTCGCTGGGCCCGCAAACACTCAAAACAGTCATTGACCAGTTGATTCCTCCTCACAAGAGGAATCGTTGCTTACTTTTTTTTTTTTTACCTGATTTTAAAGATGACGTTATAAAGATGTGTACAGTACCATAAAGCCATATCTCAAAATGCATGGATTAAAATCAGGCTTGAAAGCTGCTTAGCCCACCACTGATATTCTGCATGTGTTGTACTGGATGTTTCTATTTGTTCGTCTGCGCCATAAATGCTTTGACACACGGGGCTGCGGAACGTTTGTTTGGCCAGCCAAATCCATGTAAGTCAACCTACAAGACTCCCACACACCAAATTGACATAGCACTGCATAACACAGCCTTATCCTTTCTCTTTTTTCCGCACAACGTTAGTTTGAGCTCGACTGGAACGCAGAAATGCTGCGACAGCAACAGGAAGGGATTGTGGTTGACTGAATAATATGAGTGAAGTTTTCCTTTTCATAATCTCATCTGATTTATAGCACCGGTACTAACCTTTACAGAAATCCTCTCTCTCATTCTCTTTCATTCTGCCTGCCTCTCTCTCTCTCTCTCTTTCTGTAGCTAGGCAAATCAAATTTCTATTCAGTGTGACGCGTTAACAAGAGCCGGCTTCTTGGCGACCACACACCAAATCCCTTGAATATTAAACAAGGGAGAGAGAGTGGGAGAGACAGAGGGCTGGGGAGAAAGAAGAGTGGAAACAAGAGAATGATTAGGAAATTGAAAAATAAAAAATAGGTGTGAAGGTAAGATAGATAGAATGCAATGGAAGAAAGAAAGGAGAGATGATGGGAGGAAAAGAGGATGAGAGGAGGGAGTGCGGAGGTGGTGTGGGATTTTCAATTTCACTCTCAAGGATGGCTAATACTGAGTTCATAACGCAACATTATTTGTGTGTGTGTGTGTGTGTGTGTGAGAGAGTGAGTGAGAGAGATATGTCTGTTTCTCTGCATCTTTCACAATATCACACATTACAGGTGCATCTCCATCTCTGCTTCTTTTCTGTCTCCTACATCCCTACCTGGGAATTTTCTATTTCCATTTCTCTCTCTCTTTCCCACTGTTTCCATTGTCTCTCTATCTCTCTCTCTCCCTCCCACGCTCTCGCTCTCTCAGTGGGAAGGGGATCAGGGCCAAACAGCGCAGTCAGAGCAGAGATAGATGGAAGTGCTGTTTGCCACCCAACCCTGACAACAAGATTAATCTTTACTCTTCAATCCTGATGAAAGTCCCTTGCCAGTATCACCTCTTCCTCCTCTTTCCATCTCTCTCCCCCACTATCATTTCCTTTCTCCCTCTCTCACTATCATTTTCTCTCTCTCTCTCTTCCTCTTTTCACCCTGCACCTCTGCCATCACCGCCTCTGACTCTAAATTATAAAGCAACCCTGCAGCTCTTTGATAGGGTAAACTGGCAGGTGACCTCTGGAGTGCGTGCGAGATTGTGTGCATGTTTGCAAGTTAGTTTGTATGTGCATACACAAACTCTTGCATGTGTACTTGCAGGTTCACACACTTGTGTGTGGTTTTGCACATGTGTTTGTCTCTGCAGAAACTCTCTCTCTCTGTCTGTCTGCGCGTGCGTGTTGGCCACACCAGCAGCCACACACTGAACCGGAGGACATGGTGGTAACTCTTTCCATCTGTTTCATTTACTTTAGGTTTCTTTTTTTTAGCATGACACTCAAACAAACAGATAAATAACTGGACACAGGTTTTGATTGATATAACATACTCAGTTTTATTAGCAACTTTTGACAGCACAGTTGGCTATTTGGAGTGCACACATATA
>OOFE01045599.1:0-17672 GCA_900323365.1 Monocentris japonica | reverse complement strand
CCCCCCCATCCATCTCTCTTTCTCCCTCCTATGCCCCCTCCCCCTGTCTCCATCACCAGTTTGGTCTCCATTGTGCTGATAGATTGTAATGATCTTTAATTAGATCTAAATATAACGATCGGCGCTCGCTGCCATCAGTGCTTCTCTCTGTGAAGACCGGCTATCATTAGGACTGGTAATAAGGAGAGAAAAGAGGCAAAGAGAGAAAATGGGGGGGTAGAGGAGGAAGAGAGAGAAAGAAAATAGTCAGAGATGGAAATGAAGATTGGAGTTGGAAAAGGTGATTGGAGAGATCCGAGCAACTTGTGCAATTTACACCAAAGAGTTTCGGTGGGCAATCCACAGATCTATCATTCAGCACATCAGCAGTCTATTAAACAGCTCTTTCCTCCCCCTCTCTCATCCTAACACCTCATTCCCTCTTAACAGGCAGAGTGAGGGACAAATCCAAGCCTTCCTCTCATTTTCTCATTTTAGAAGATGCAGAAGTTTTGCAGTTAATGAAGCAATCATGCTGGTATTTTATTTATTTATTTATTTTCCTCCTTCAGTAAGAGTGGTCGAACTGCAGTTTAAAGTTATACTACCAGACATGGCAAGGAGGAGGAAACAGCATTTCAGTTAGGTTCAAACATTTGAGAGGTTCGATGTGACTTAAGGACATTTAACAAATAAATAAATTAATAATAAAAAATACTAAATCAAAAAACAATCTCAGCCTGGCAACCTGGCACACACACACACACACACACACACACACACACACACACACACACACACACACACACACACACACGCGCACACTAGGGCAAAGAACTGAGTACTCCTCTGACTGTTTCCAGACAGCAGAGAGATTAGAGACAGATGCATACTTCAGGGATGGGGTTTGGATTACCCCTCTCTCTCTCTCTCTCACACACACACACAATTGAACTCCTGCCTGGGTTTGATGTGTAGGGGGAATTGGCAATTCACCAGGACTATACACTGCTTTACCCTATTATCATAAATGAACAGTCATCAAAGAAACATTTACAGTAGCTGGCTCAGACAGACAGACAGATAGATAGAGTGATAGATAGAAATAGAGAGGAAGGGATGAGTGGTAGAAGAGAAGAGAGAGAGAAGAAGTTGGTATGGCTCTAGAGTGGGGGCAGTGGTAAGATAAAGTAAGAGCAGTAGTATGGAGGACGTCACAAGCCTACATTAGAGAAGTGGGCTTGCACCTTACGGTTGTTTGTTCAGATCCCAGAATGTGGGAGATCTGGGCAGGGGGGTAGTAAATGAGAAGCAATCCCCTCTTCCAAAACTACCTCTGATGTGCCATTGAACAAAGCACTTAGCTGCTGACCAATGGATAAGGCAGTGGTTGTGGTTGGCAGCTCCCACGTATGAATGTATATAACTTTGTGAGTTTAAAACAGGATGTTTCTGGAAAAAAAATGACAACTACCAATCAAAACCCTTGAATAAAATCTGATTAGAAAAGAATGAATGAAGAAATGTAACAAAGCAGGGGACAAAGAAGGAGGAGAGGAAGGGGCCTAGAGGCCTGCAGTGGGAGAGGAGTGTGAGAAAACTAAGAAAAGAGACCGGCGAGTCCACCGTTCACAGTATTGATCAAGTTTCTATTCATTGGGTTCCCATAATGCATAGGCCAAAATTTGAAGCAATCTTTCAAACAAATATACCATTATGTTGTCATCAGATATTTACCCACAATTATGATTGTATACAAATTATTTTTTTCATTCATTTTTTCTTACCATGTTATCCATATTGGGTTTTGTCCAACTAGCCATGAACCGTCCCTTCAGGTAATTTCACCAACCTCCAGTGCTTCAAATAATTCCCCATATATCATGACTTTAAAATAAGCCTCTGAGACTCTGAGAAGTACAGGGGGAAGAAAGGTCAAAGCTATCCAAAGAGATAGGGAGGGGGTGGGGAGAGAGAGAGACAGAGGGAGCTGGACATTCATCCAGACTAGACTTCTTGTATTAGAATTCACTAATGAGAGTCCACTTCATCTCAGGAGTATATTGTGAATGCATATTTGTGTGCACATGCCTGCATATCGTCATCGGGTGAAAACCTCGCAACTCCAATGTTGGTGATTTTCTTGGGGGGTTTTCACCCAACAGCAGTGATATGTGAGTGTGCTTGTTTCATTGTCATTACAGAGTTTGGTCTGTGATGTCTGTGCAACATCAGGCAAAGATCAAATCCAAATCAAATCAAGATGCTTAATCCCTTCGCCTCCTCTCATCTTCCTCTCCCTTTCTCCTCCTTACCTCAAAGATCAACATCTCAGTGTCTCCCACCTTATTTCATTCACTTGTTGTTTCATCCTTTTATTACTTTTAAAGTGTGTAAAAATGTGTCATCAGACACATTTCTTCTCTGTCTGTGTTTCTGGATTTGTTTGGGTGCAGTAAAGTTGACCTAGTTCACCCTTTAACCAGGAGGTCAAAAGTCTGATCCCTACAGCAGCAGCCAATGTATCCATCAATAGCAATGTGCTGTCAGAGTCTCCTTGTGCAAGACTATAAAACCCCTACCTACTCATGCAATGAAAGTCTGGATAATAGTGTAAGGTAAATGCCGAAATAATTTAGCTGATTTTATTTTTTTAAATTATTAGTCCCTTCTGCTACCATCTTGTTCCATTTTCTACTGTGTTGTGTCATTCCTTCTTCCCTCTGTCTCTCTCTCTATCTATCTAATGTTTTCTCTGACTCTAAATGCTAGTTTATGCAAAATCCAGCACCATGGACAGCACCACAGGGAGCCAAACACAAAAACTGGAGGCTTCTGAAGCTATACAAATGTAAGAGAGAATAACTATGATACTTTATTACTCCCAGAGAAAAGTTTGTTTGTCCAGCATGACTTACAATATACTTTTCTTGTTTGAGTTTCACACATATTGGCCTCATAAACATCAAACATACCTGAAGCACTGTACACGTCATGTTTATGTGTACCATTCTCCCTGGAAGTGACATTTGCAATGGACATATGTGGTCCCTGGTGTCTACTAAATGCATGTGGCCAAACAAACAAGAGTGTGTATTATTTGAGCTATGTGGTGTTCGGTGTATACCAAACACATACACACGTGCATGCTAACATGCATATGGGCAAGTATGCACACACACACAGGAGATTGCTGTTTTGTAATACAGATTTGTAATACAGTACCGAATCACCAGGGAGTAATAGGAGTGATGGTGAGGTACTGCAATGCATTCTGGGAAGGTCCCTTGGCCCTTGTCGCTTCCATATTGGATTAATAGCAGACCTTTCCCCACCTGTGAGTATCACCTACAAAGTGTGTGTGTGGCTCCAAGTCTATGAGTGGCCATGTTTGTGTCTGTGTGAATCACATGGTACTGTATCTACTGTATAAACTCATGTGTGAATGTGTGGGTGCGTGAAAGATTAGTTTGTGCAGTTTGCACTGTATGCTTATATATTCCTTTTGTATGATCATTCTTATGTGGCTTTTTAACGTCTCTTAATCTCCCTCTTTCTCTCTCTGTTTATATTTGCGTGTCTGTGCCTGTTTGTGTGTATGGCTTAGAGGAACAAGTGTAGGATTGTAAATGAGAGGGAGTGGGGTGCACTAACAATGTTTGATAAGACCCTGGGGTTCCAAATGATCTCTCCTCTGTCTTTCCATTCCTCCCTTCCTCTCTCGATCCCCTACTCCGCCTCTCCTCCACTCCCTCCCACCGCTTCCTCCCCGCATCGCGTTGCTTTGGGTAATTTAGCAGCAGCGGGGTATGCCTTCAAGCTCTCAGCCACAAACAGATAAAGACACAAATGCAGACACACTCACACATACACAGCCGTTTCCTTCACATTAGACACAATGTTCTCAGCTCAACTCCCCAAAACACTTAAACTTTTGTGCATAAACTTTTCTCTTTTCAGCTAGTCAGAGTGCAGGTGGAGGTTCCTGTTAGGTTTGAATGCACATGGAGGAGGGCAACAGGAAAGCTCAGCCTTTTATAAAAGCTAAAGTTTCTACAAACAGACAAAAAGCTTACTCTATGAATATGGAAAATGCTTACGGTGCAGAGAGGCATAAACGTAAATAAACATATCCACACAAATTTGCACACAGAGGTGCTTGTATATACACAGACACACACACACACACACACACAAACAGGCATACACATATATACACACACATCTACAGATGCATACATATAGAGAGAAAAATGTCTCAAAATTATTTGTAAATGCACATACCATGACCGACAAATATTCTGCAATTTACAAATGTGTTTTGCTATCCACAAACACAACAAAAAAATAAATGTGCTATGATTTGTACAAATAGATGTCTATTTGTAAATATATTGTTTGTAATTTGTAAAAATACTTTATACTTTGTGTGTGCATTTCTCATGAAATGTCATTTGTAAATCTGCAACTCTGCATGTGACGTGTTGAATCTTCATTTGTGGATCGACCAATACAAGCGATTTATTCCTTCTTCCAATGACGTCATTTTGAGACATTCTTTTTGCTCTTTTGAGATCCACACACAAATAGCTCTTGAGCCACACACAAATGCTTTGTTGGAGGAAAGAGAGAGAAAAGAAGAGGTGGGGAAAAAGAGCAAATATCCTCTCGTTTCCTTTTTTATTTCCTCTGTGTTGGGCTGTCCCTGATGAGGTTATGACTTCATTAAAACAGAACTAAAATCATAAGCTAGGCACACAAATTATGTTCTGATTGCCTTGTTCAAACGAGTCAGCATTAATAGAAAGAAAATATTGTTTGGGAACTGACTCTACATAATGTTTGTGAGTGCACAAACGCACACATTTGGCAACTCCCGAGTGCAAATTTACCATGACAATCTTTATTGGGAATATGTATGTGGGTTTGCCTGGGCTTGTGGGTGTAAATGTGTGTGTGTGTGTGTGTGTGTGTGTGTGTGCGTGTGTCAGCAAGGATAATTACACATCAAAAACATCCTGACCTCATGGGGAGGGTCCTGATTGAGAGTGTAGCTCTTATTAATGGACTCACTTTGATGTTGATAAGTCTGCTCTCTTCTGATGACTTTTCCCATGTCCGGGACCAAACCCTTCCTCACACACTCACAGAAAACACATTCACACACATGTACACCCACGTGCATGCACTCATACACGCTCAGTCTCTCTCTCCCTCTGTTTCTCTGCCCCCTATGTCCTTGCTGACTCCTATCTCCACATCCTCAAATCACCCCGCAAACACACATGCCAGCTCTTTCTCTTTCTCTCTCTCTCTTTATACGCTTCCATACTCCACCGTCCTAAACTCTTCCTGACTCTTTCTTCTCCTCCTCCTTTGTACATATAGTTCTTTCATGCCAAACCATGTTTTTTTCCCCACAGCATGACATGGTCTCATCATATATATGGGGGTTATATGGGGTGTATAAGTTGAGGAATGTCAAAGGTCAAAGTCAAATGGACAAATGGAAATTAATGTGATAGAGAAAATTCCAATGTAAAATGTTCATAAAAGATATTGAGTGAAAATTATTGTGTAGGGTTCCAATTGTGTAGGGCTATGTGAAGTGGATATGAAGAAAAGGCAGATGGATCTTTATATGGTCCAACATGTAAGTAAAACTGAGTGTGAAGAAATATCAGTAATATTTTGGGATGAATTAAATACTATACAAGTTGTTTTGCATTAAAAAACAATGATAATAGGTTGTACTTATGTGATCATGGTCATTGGTTGCAGGCTTTCAATAACTGCAGTTCTGAATATGATGTGGTACTTTAAAATAATTGCAAGGTTTTTGCAAAGCGATTGAGGGTATCACTACATTCAGGATGAGTAGATGTTCATTTTAAGTTTGAATTGGAGTTCATGCTCACTAAATAAATGGGGCTATTGTGTGTTGAAAAGGAAGGTAAAGAAAAGACTTTGGTTGTGCTATTCCTCAGTCAGACCTTGGTGGCGATTCTGAATGTATGAACAAGTAAGGTACAATGGCAGTGTGCTTGTGGTGGTAGAAGTGGTGTGTGTGTGTGTGTGTGTGTGCGTGTGCTTCAAACCTCTCTCTTTCTCTCTCACTCATCATCATCGCCCACTTTGTCTCATTGACCCAGCACGATGCAGAGAGCCCAGGGCACAGCATGACTCACACCAGCTGATCCAGGATCTGCTTTTAATTCCACACTCCATTGCACTGAGAAAGGAGAGACACATCACTGGTCTGAATTGAGATCTGCACAGTCACCACACTTTCATTGCAGTCAATGGGGCCGCGTAACGGCACACAACAGATTTAATGGGTACACACTGGGTACATGAACACACACACACACACACATTCGTATTGCAATTGACAAATATTTTATTCTTTCTAATGAAGTTTGTAAAATCGGCTTAATAAATGGTAAAGTTCTTTTCTTCTCTTCTTTTGATAACACACAGATTATCGAAAATTGGATCACACACAAACACACTCAAGCAAATCAACACACACAAGGCGCTTTTGCTCCTTGTGTGTGTTGTTTTGTGTGTATGTTGTGTTAGTCGAAGAGAGGCTCTGTGAGTCTTGTTTTACTTCTCATAGGTCAATTGTCTTCTCCAATAAAGGGAGGAGGTAGAGAGGAGTTGCATGTCATATCATTCCTCATCTCCTCCCTTTCCCTGTTTACTTACTCTATCATGGTGGCAGTTAATTGCAGCATTTCCACTCAAGGAGTAAGACTGTTGTCCACTGTGTGTATGTATGCGTGCATGCCTGCATGTATGTGCCTGTGTGTTTCTGCTTTTCTATAGGTGCATCTGTGTGAGAGCGAGTTAATGTGTGAGAGAGACAGAGAGAAAGAGTGAGAGAAAGAGCCTTGCCTATACTCTGACACGGGATACCAACACAATACTCAGTATCGTTTCTTAAAACCATCTCTACTGTACCCGTTACCATGGTAACTGTTTCCAGGTCCAGGATATCCCCATCTCTTTTTTAGTCTCTACTACCCACTTTACACTCCATAATCTCTAACTCTCTCTATCCCCTTGCTTTCTCCATCAACTGCTACGCAGCAACTTGGCACCGATAAGTGTTAGAGGTTGTGAGTGTGTGTGTGTGTGTGTGTGTTTGGTTTGAGTGGGGAAGTTCCCAGTATTTACGCAGTTCAGTGTCAGTAAAATTGAAATCCAGCATCAGCATTTTGACATAGAGCTGCACCCACACACACACAAACACACACACACACACACACACCGCACTCTGAGAAACTTCTACTTGAGGTGATGTAGTGTCTTGTAGTTTCCATGGTAACGTCTAGGGAGTGAATCAAGCAGGAGGGCCAGCATAACAAAAGAGAACACTGCCCCCCCACGACGAGTGAGTGAGAGGAGAAAAAGGGAAGCATAGATATTGAGAGAGAAAATAAGACTGTGTCAGAATGAGTCTTTGAGAATAAGAATTAGAGGGACTAAGAGAGACAAAGCATGTGAACAAGAGAATGACACGCCAACACATTTCTTTCTCTTCTCAAACATGACCCCAGTGTATGCAATCACAATACAGTATAACCTTGAAATCCTGACCATGTGTGTTTACAATCTCAGTACAAGAGTGATCACTTTGGGTGAAAGCCTGCAGGAATACTGGTGAACTCCTGTTGCTTAGTGGAAGATCCCTCCACTCACTTCCTGGCGTCTAGTTTTACTTATCTGATGTGATGTTTTTCTTTCCACTACTGCCACAGGCAAGGAAACAGTGGTTGTCTCTGTTGTAATTCACAAAACAACAAAACAGCAAACCAGTTGATTATCTTATTATCCATCATCTCTTGTTGCCCACATATTTTTGGACATCTGTATTACAAATGTTTTGGCCCCATTGGATGTTCAAAAAACCTTCTAGTACAAAACTACAAGCAAATAATGATGATTTGTACAATTCAAGTTCAAGTACAACAGTCAGGGATGAGGATTGTTCAACAGACGCACCGCCTGGGGGTAGAAGCTGTCATGGAACCATGAAGTGCGTGTCATGATGCTCCGCCACCTGTCACGTGATGGCAGGCGACAGAACAGTTGGTGGCCAGGGTGGTTGGAGTCCTTGGTGATGGAGCGGGCTCTGCTGCGACAGCGCGTGATGTAGAGGTCATTGATGGCCGGTAGCTCAACACCAATGATCTTCTGCACCGCTTTCACGACCCTCTGGATTGCCTTCCTGTCCTGAGCGGTGGTACTGCCATACCACACTGTGATGCCAGTGGTCAGGACACTTCCTGTGATGCAGCGGTAGAAGTTCACGAGCATCTGTGTGCACATGCCCCATCTCCGCAGACGTCGCAGGAAGTGAAGGCGCGGTTGAGCCTTCTACAGGACGGCATCGGTGTTGAACCTCCAGGCGAGGTCGTCGGAGATTTGCATCCCCAGGAACCTGAAGCAGTTGACCCTTTCATTTCCTGAAGTCAACAATTATCTCCTTGGCTTTGTTGACGTTCAGAGCCAGGTTGTTGTCCTGACACCACATAGATAGGTGTGATATCTCTCCTCTGTAGGCCGATTCGTCGCCGGTGATGCGGTTGTTGCTCTGCTTAGCTGTACACTCATGGGTGTAGAAGGAGTACAGTCTGGGGCTGAGGCAGCAACCCTGTGGTACTCCCGTGTTGAGGACCAGTGTACTGTAGATGAGGTCCTGTTGCCTATCCTCACCACCTGTGGTCTACCAGTAAGGAAGTCCAGAATCCAATCGCAGGTGGAGCTGTCCAGGCTCAGATCTTCTAGTGTAGAGACCAGCTTGGTGGGGAGGATGGTGTTAAAGGCGAAGCTATGAAGAGCATCCTGACATATGTGTTTTTCTTGTCCAGATGCTCCAGTGCGGTGTGAAGGGCTAGTGAGATGGCGTCGTCCATGGACCTGTTTGCTCTGTAAGCAAACTGGAGTGGGTCGAGAGAGTCCGGGATGATGGTGTCGATGTGTGCCATCACAAGTTTCTCCAGGCACTTCATGACTACCGCTGTGAGTGCCACAGGGCAGTAGTCATTCAAACCAGGTCACCCTGGTTTTCTTGGGAACAGGCACTATGTTAGTCATTTTGAAGCACTCTGGGACGGCACACTGTAGCAGAGAGGCATTGAAAATATCGGTGAAAACAGAAGCCAGCTGGGTGGCACAGGTTTTGATGACCCAGGGTGGTATCCCGTCAGGACCTGGGGCTTTGCGAGCTTTCACTTTCTGTTTTGGGACATTGTTCTGCTGGATGTCCCATGACCTTCGATTGCTCCCCAGTTTTCTGACACTGGGCAGCACATTTCTCTCCAAAAGGTCTTGGTAATCTGCTGATTTCATGATGCCCTTAATACATTTAAGACATTCAGTACCCGCAGCAGCAAAGCAGCCCCACACCATTCATAGGGTGTTCATTGTCTATAAACAAAGCACTGATCCGCATTGCCGAAGCGCTCTAATTTGGTTTCATGGGTCCACAGAATATTTTCCCAAAATGATTTAGATTTGTCCAGGTGGGTTTTGGCAAAGAACAATCAGGCCCTCTTGTGTTTCTCTTTCAGCAGTGGGGTCTTCGGTGGCCTCTGACCGTAAAGCCCTTTTTGGTTCAGTGTCTGGCGTATGGTACAAGCTGAAACCATTACTCCAGATCTCTCCAGGTCAGCCTTGAGATGTTTGGATGTCATGCAAGGTGTTTTTTCAATGTGGAAACAGGAATACCAAGATCTCTAGAGACGCTTATGTTTGGAGATAATAGTTTTTCTTCCATCCTCAGACAGCTCTTTTCTCTTCATCATTTTTGCAGACGACCAGGGAAGCAGAGCAGTGGGCACTGCTTATTTCAGAAGATATTGTACATTATGTGCATGAAATGTAAAGGTGCCAATAATCTTGGCCGGAGCTGTAATAGTCTGAACATAACCACTAAACGGTTTCTCCATCAGCTCGTAACCAAGCAACGGATGGAGGAGGTGAAACGACCTCTCAAATGTCTTGCTGTTGGTTATAAACTATCTAGTGGAGTTGAAAAGCGAGAAGATAGCGATAATATTATGTGGTTTACCACACTTGTTTGACTTGTGTCGTGTATATTTTAGTAGTAGGCCTACAGGATTGATATTTTGTAACTATAGAGTGAAGAATATGCACAGCGGCACTGGCAGTAAGCACTAACAGCAGAGAGGAGTAAGAAACCACGAGCTCTCACTCTGCCGCTACGCCCGTGTACAACAAATGTTCAGAGTCTGCTCTCAATGTATTGACATAAATGGAAAAGCAGTGAGATATGGCGCCATTCTGCAGATATCTTCTGTCAAAAACATTTATTTGAACCAAATTACCTGCAAACTGAGAGTACTGTCATTTTGGGGCTTTCGATATGGATTCACCTGTGGCGAAAAATGCAGGGATCCCATTTGCCAGTTGTTCAGTTCTTAAATTGGGTGAATAATGTAAATGCTTGTTTGCAGAATTAATTTTCCAGTAATCCAGTAATGCATGAAAACATGCATTATTGGATTTTTTAAATTAATTTTGCAAACAACCTTGGTGTGAATATAGCTTTGTCCCCGGGTCACAAAAGTACAAGTGCTGGAATGCTAAGCTAAGTATGGCTAGCACTTTTTCTTTTCATTGCCGCTTGAAAACCCATCAGAATCCACCTCAACAAATAAAGAAATGCATAATAGAAGAAGCCAAAAATAGTCAATGTTAGCGTTGGACGTAGTTAAATGCAATTATTTTACACCCCTATTCATTTTCACATTAGACTGAAAGGGGACGGGATTCCCTTATTTGGATGCAAAAATTATGTCACAGCATCTCTGCCACAGGCAAAATTTCCTGAGGAGAGCGCATGCCTGAGAATTACTCCTTTTAACTAAGGAGTAATTCATCTTCTAAATAGACGATCTTTGGAAGGACTGACCGTTCCCATGCATGGTTTAGCATCCGATTCCGTGACGATGGACGGTGTATCGTTGGGGTGAGTTGTCTGAGCAGTAGGGATTACTTTGGAAAGCTGTGGTTCATGCTGCTACTACATCTGTTGGATAATATTTCACCCACATGACTTACTGTCCATAAATCCAAGGCAACCAGCCAAATAGCTTTCCCCTAGCACGCTAACTGAAGCTAGCGTTGTTAACTAGCATGGGTAGCATTGTTGGCTACCCAGGTGATGTAGTTTATTCGTTAAAAAACTACAACCTAACATATAGACACAAGAGAGCAGTCATAAAGTTATTTATCAACAACGGACTGACTGTAGACGAGTTTTCTAAATGTATTTGTATTCAGCGAATAATGACAACTGTCAGTTGTCATTAGGTGATGTTAGCAGTAAAGTTAGATGGTTAGCAACGCCAGGAGCTAGCCAACTGACTAACTTGACGCACAGAAAACTAAAAACAAAGAGTAGAAACCTTACTTTTATGAGTAGACTGCATTGGATCATGCACAGAAGGCTGCAGCTACACAACAGACTTTGTCTAATTGATAAATCAGATGATTGATTTAAGGCTAGACAGCAGATAGTCAGCAGACAGGAGGCTAAGCCTTTCACTGTTGAAAGATATCGGTCAGTAGTCTAGACTAATTCTCTACCTGTTTGAACTAAAAGTTTTAGTTAGAAAAGGAGCTCTCTTTTACAACCTGTGCAAACAAGAGGCATCCCTGTTTACAGCCCCCCTCCCTCTCTCTCAAATGAAGCACTCCCAGATGCAACTCATCACATCGCTCTTTGCTAGTTTCTACATTAATTATAGATATTGGTGGATTTTGTGATTCTTGTAGACTGAACACGAGTAAAGCCCAGGACAAGATTTATGACTTTAGGACACTAGGTAGGGAGGTAAGCTGATGAGTTTACACATCATGGACCCTGACTTGTGCAGCTGTGCTCGTCTGAATTAACATTGCAAACATCCTCATGGGTTGTAATTTCTATGACATCTTTTCTTCATGCTAACTTTGACCTGGCTATGGATTAACCTGCTCAAAACGTATTGCAGAGGGCATGAGAGATGACCCTTGGTTAAAATTGTAATGTAGAACTCAACAGGGTTCTTCTTCTGGGTTAGGATGTAAGATGGTTTTCCACAACCAGCAGGCAGGTTTCTAGTGGGTTGGGCCCACATGTAAAATAAAAACCTGGGTCTATGGGATGGATTTCTTCCCCATTTGTATCCTTGTCTGAAAAAGGCTGAATACTATAATAAAAAGATGGGTCATGGGTAATTTCATACAATTATTGTGGATACCACAGCGATCCTGATTCAAATCAGCACGCTTGAAGGGTCATTTAGTACAATAATGACGTCATGGAAATAACCATCTGTTAAGTGCATGATTGCTAAGTTTTGTAACAGCAAAATTTCACTTAACATTTCACTGGCAGTTGTGTTGAACACTTCAGTTTTTCTTGTAGTTTTGCACACTGCCGTTGCCTATAAAAGGTGTATGAATTTCTTGGCTTGGAGCTCTACGCCAACATCCTAATTCTGTGACAACAACCAAAGCAGATTATCGTGACAAACCAGGAAGTACCCTTTTTATAATTGTAAGGTCATCGTTGTCCCCAATGATCCAGACACTGCCTTTCGTGTCTTACCAGTCGTGTGGCCACCACGGCGCCGCCACAGCCAAACTGTACCGGGGACCCTGAAGAGGACACGATGGATGGAGGGATACACACCTTCAACCAGACACACATGAGGAAGGCTTTTCAGCTGATGAACGACTTGAGGAGGTGTGTGTATGTTTGCATCACTGATATACATAAGAAGTATGTCCAGCCCCTGTTGTTCGTCCCGACAGCTCAGCCTGAAGCCACTTTTTGTCATTCTACTATGGCCTATCCCTGCCACACAGAGCCTGTAGTCAGCTCTGCTAGTCAGAAATAATATATTAACACGAGAGAGTGACAAGAGTCACTCCTGGTTCAGCTGGCTTGGCCCAAGATGGCAGTGCAGCAGTGATTTACCCGATTTTGAACCATTAAAAGGAAAAATCCATCCTGAAACACTTAAACACTTAAAAAACAGCTACTGGTGATGCACCTTGTATTTCTGGACCAATTTTAGTGCTTTGGTGGTGTATTTTTCTCGTTTCTTTTCTCGTTTCTCGTTCTCGGTGAGTAACTGGCCAAACATAAATAACATGATGTCATGAGTTCATCAACGGTAAAAGTTAGGTTTCGAAGAGCAAGGGCTTCTAGACCGACGTTCAACAATCATACAGGGAGAAATCCATCGTGGAAGAGTCAGAGATACCAGTTTAGACCAGAATGCAATGCAGCCACAAGACATGTGTTTTGAATGAGGGAAATTACTCACTTTTTCTCAACTGTGGAATCTCGCTCTGTTGCTGTTACTGTGCTACCACTATCACTATTGCTCTCTCCAGCTACATGTATAACCCACAGCTGAATGCAATAAGTTCACGCCTGTAGGAAATCACTAACTGAAGTAGAAGTAGGTTGAGGGAAAGTGGGTACACTAAAAAAGTAACCACAATTACAAAGTAATCATAAAATAACTCCCAGAATGTGTTGAACATCAAAGGTTGAGGATATATCACAGTATCCAAGGGTGCATCTTTCCTTTAATTGTGACATAAAACCACTTGGCTCAAATCTGTATAGTCTATATATATATATGTCTGTATATTTACTTGCAACCTTCCCCTGCTCTGTTAAAAGGGCCCTTTTCCTGGCCCCTGGTTTGTATGTGTGCATGTTTCTTTTTACATTGCATTCATCACGGGTACTTGAATGAAAACCGTTGACAGTGTCTCTCTCCTTCGTCTGCTCCCTCTCCTCTCCCTCCTCATCCTTCAGTAAGAAGATGCTGTGTGATGTCCAGCTGGTGGCAGGGAGCGTTGAAGTGCCGGCTCACAGGGTGGTCCTGGCTTCGTGTAGCCCTTACTTCTGTGCCATGTTCACAGGTACACAGATTTTTCACACACTGTCGACTCAATTCAAGAGATGCCTTTGTGGCTGTAGAGTTTAAGCCGAGTGTGTGTCTAAATAAAAAGCAGGTGAGGTCTAAATAAACCTGTAAGGGAGCATCAATCCAGTATGTGTGGGTACCTCTCATCTATTTTATCATGTCATCCACTACCTCTGTACTGTAAAAAAAAGTCTTAAAATGTTTTGAATTACATCTAAACTCAAGGCTTTAAATGGTCTGAAATACAGTTAAATATAGCATTTTAAGTCTTAAATTCAGTTTTCAAGATCTTAAAAATGTTGTCTTTCTTTTCCATTGAGAAATGAGTCCAGTCATGCAGACCTTATTCTGCTAGGTCTGAAGTTGTTTTCATTCACTGGCATTAAAAAGGTCTTACAAAGTTTTACGTTTCAACTTGTGTGTTGTGTGGTGCAGCACAGTCTAAAATGATTATTTGGTAGATACTGTCGTCGCTAGTAGTGTAGTTTAATGTTGTGTGTTTTGCATTTGTTTGCTAGACATGATCTACAACGTGTGTGTGCACTTGGCACATGTATGTTTGTTTGTTCAACTGTGTGTGTGTGTGTAGGTGACATGAGTGAGAGCAAGGCCCAGCAGGTGGAGATCGGAGAGGTGGATGGACAGTCCCTGAAGAAACTGGTCGACTACATCTACACAGCTGAGATAGAGGTCACAGAGGACAACGTCCAGGTGAGTGAGTGTGTGTCGGACAGCATCTACAGAGAGAGACATGAGAGAATCTCACCCTGTTCCTGTTTCTACTTCCTGTTTTTCATTATTTGTTTCATCGTTTTGTTTTTTTTACACTAGTGCTTTAAAAACACAAGTGTTACATAAATGAAGATGATTGTATTTAATAGTAGTTTCAGTATTTTACCAACCTCCTGTTGGGCTTTCTAAGTAGTTTCCATACAGGCCATAGTCCTTTCACTCTCTGCTCTGCAGCACTTTCTCTCCCCTGCTGTCTGTGCCTAGGGAGGCTGCTGGAAGGTTGAGTGGTTTGAGGAAGTAAACAACTCATGTGGCTGCCTGGGGACCAGTGCTTCAAAACGCTTGTTCAGTTCGTGTGCGTTGCGCTTTCTTGCTGTTGCACTGTTTGGATAATTGAGTCAAAACAGTGCTGCTGCTCCCAGCACAAAGAATTAGGCTCCCAGCACTTCTTTATTGTTGTGCTGGAAACTTGATTGTTGGATTACAAACATAACAGGCTGGCGTAAATATTTTAACAATCAGCTTTTCTAAAATTCACAAGGGGGAAAACAATCAAAAGTTTTTATTTTCATATACACACACAGACAGACTCATTCATGTACTCACACAGACAGACACGACCAGCATGACAATTAGTTCTAGATGCATTTTTTTTGAGATTTTTGGGTCAAATTTTTTGGTCTAAAAGTATTTTTCTGTCAAAGTGGAGGAGAAATTCAGGAAATGTATCCAAAATTACAATAACCGAAAAATCTTGTTTGCAAAAGTATTAACCCCTTTACTCAATTAGGCTGTATTGTTTCCCTTGCAAAAAGTGATAACATGTTCTTAGTGTCTTTGTGCACAGGTTACAAAATGCTTCATGGATAATACAGCAGTAATAAACCCACATAAAAAAAATCAATAAAAATGCCAGACAAAAACAGGGCCAGTCCGTAAAAATGTTTGATTTAAAAGACGACACTGATATTGCTAGTCTTAGTTTCTCTAGGGGAGGTCAGGTAATGTTTTAATCCCGTCCGGATCGGCCACGTCAGTGATTTTTCCCTTCTACCCAAGAAATAATTCCAGCCACAAATAAGTACTTGGGAGCCCATAAGAAGAAGAGAGAGCCAGATCCCACAAACTGCTTTGATGGGCCATTATAAGGACGGCTACAGGTAGGCCTGGACAGAAACATGGTCTCAATAGCCAGAGCTAGTTAAGGTTAGGCCCAACCAACGCCACACCTGAACACATCATATGACTGCATGCTTGTTGTAATTAGACTTATATAGCCCTATTGCAGGCATTTCACTGTTTAGTTATGGTACAGATGAGTTTATAGGTAGAAATACTGAACATTGTCTTTTGCGGTTGATAGTTTGGTTCCCACATCTGCGAGACAATTACGCTCCTCCGTCTGTAAATTGAAAAGCCGCCCCGATCGATGAGTAGACTTACTGAGGAGCCATGCAAATATTGTACTAGCCACTTTGCCCTGTAAAACTAATCCCGTCCGAATGGGGCTTAAGGCAGGGTGTTCTGAATGCTTTGGGCCCTGACGGCAAATGACTGATCACTTTAGTCTTTGGTCTTTAGCCTATCCCTTTACTACAAGGGATGTGAACATTGGTTGTGGATGTGAGCCGTACCCAGCAGTGAAGGCACAGGATCGGGGCCTTGTTGATTTCAGTAGCAGTAACTTTTCGTGGCTAGGTGGCTGTGGCCCGGGGTTACGGCCTGACTAAATGCGGTGGGATCAAGCTGCAGGCAGGATGCTTCCTCTGATTATTAGCACAGGAAGTGTGCATGGAGAGAGACAGGAAATCCTCCCACTGTTAGCAACGTGCCTGCCTGATTGGCTCACTTGTGTGTGTGTGTTTTGAGTATTGGCCCATATTCAGTGAAAGGCCACTATTTCTTTGAATTGTGTGTTTAAGCGCTACATGCACTGTTTGTGTGTTGTTTGAATAGTGGCCAAGATGCAATGAAAGACCAATTTCTCTTGTTTTAATTGTACAGTATGTGTGCGTGCATGTGCATGTGTCCGTGCGCTGCAGCTGCTGAAAACAGAGTCCCAGTCAACCTAATGCTCTCTGTTAGAAGACATGAGGTCCCAGGGCAGCTGTATGCAGAGAACAGAAGAGACAGTAACAGTACTCACTCCCAGGATGAGTGACACACACACACACACACACAAAGGTGTGTGAGATAAAGAGAGCGATATCCCTGTGCTTTTCTAACCTGAGCCTCTGTCCTATCTCTCTCACTGACCTAGTTAAGGTGCTGTGCACATATGTAGCGAATGGCTGCATTTTCTTTTTTTTTGATTTTGATTTTACACAGCTGCTTCAACCCCAGCAAAAAAGACAATAGAAAAAATAAATAGGTAAATAAAAATCCAGGTCAAAGAACCAGGTTCTTTGATTTTTCCTATGATATGTGGTCTATTAATAGATTTGTCCATTGTACTGTGTTGACTTTATGTCTGGCTTTCCAATTTAAGAGTATTGTTTTCTTGGCGATAGTTAAGGCATCTAATATACACTCACCGGCCACTTTATTAGGTACACCTTGCTAGTACCGGGTTGGACCCCCTTTTGCCTTCAGAACTGCCTTAATTCTTGGTGGCATACTTTCAACAAGGTGTTGGAAACATTCCTCAGAGATTTTGGTCCATATTGACATGATAGCATCACGCAGTTGCTGCAGATTTGTCGGCTGCACATCCATGATGCGAATCTCCCGTTCCACCACATCCCAAAGGTGCTCTATTGGATTGAGATCTGGTGACTGTGGAGGCCATTGGAGTACAGTGAACTCATTGTCATGTTCAAGAAACCAGTTTGAGATGATTTGAGCTTTGTGACATGGTGCATTATCCTGCTGGAAGTAGCCATCAGAAGATGGGTACACTGTGGTCATAAAGGGATGGACATGGTCAGCAACAATACTCAGGTAGGCTGTGGCATTTAAACCATGCTCAATTGGTACTAAGGGGCCCAAAGTGTG
>OOFE01045598.1:0-17044 GCA_900323365.1 Monocentris japonica | reverse complement strand
CCTGTTGATGTGCTCTCCTAAAGTCCACAATCAGCTCCTTGGTTTTGGTGACATGCATGAGGAGGCTGTTGTCCTGGCACCAGAGTGACAGATCAGCCACTTCCTCCAGGTAGGCCTTCTCATCGTTGTTGGAGATCAGGCCCACCACCACTGTGTCATCCGCAAACTTGATGATGGAGTTGGAGCTGAACCTGGCCACACAGTCATGTGTGTACAGGGAGTACAGTAGGGGGCTGAGGACGCAACCCTGGGGGGATCCTGTGTTCAGGGTGAGGGGGTTGGAGGTGTGTCTGCCCACCCTGACCACCTGGGGCCTGGCGGTCAGGAAGTCCAGGATCCAGGCACACAGGGGGGTGTTCAGTCCCAGCTCAATCAGCTTGCCAGCCAGTCTGGTGGGGACTATGGTGTTGAAGGCTGAACTGTAGTCAATGAACAGCAGTCTCACATAGCCCCCCATCCGGCTGTCAAGATGGGAGAGTGTGGTGTGCAGTACCTGAGAGACAGCATCATCCAATTTCCAGTCCTCCCAAACTCCTTACCACACCACAGAGCTGCAGGCTGCTCCTCCTCTTGCAACCACCTTCCTCTCACTCCTGCTTCACCTCCACCTCTGCCAGACTAGGGTGGGAAGGTACCGTCCCTCCCACGTTGCCCAGTTTCCTCCTGTGTGGGACTGGGCACTGTCCCTGGTGCTGAACCCCAGTGGAGCTGTGTCCCTGACCTGGGGCTCCACAATACAAACATACTGTACATTTTCTTCTGTGCCACATTTTAAAAACACATGGAACGGCAAAGTTTTCACTTTGAAAGTATTTTTTAGGTAACAGAGTTACATTTTTTGTATTTAACACGATTACAAGTACAAGGATGGAGGATAGATTTTGGAAGTTTACTTGGCAACAGAGGATGATCAGACGATGACTTGGCCAATGACTTGACTGATCGCACCACACCAAGCACCCAGTCCATCTCAAACTGTGAGGATGCTTCTCTGTTCGTGCGTTCTTGAGAGGTTAGTTCTCTCCAAGACAACTTAGGAGGAACTTTCTCCTCAAGGAAACAAGTGACTTTTGTGACTTTGCAAATTAGCAGATTCTCCACCAAACCTCCTAATGGAGAAACACTGAATGAAGACTAAACTGCAGCCACAAGCCCAGCGAGAGTCAGAGTGTCAGCACAAAATTTCCCAGCTTAAGGTTGACCTAGGAAGGCGGCTTCAAATTATTGGAAACCAGTGACAACACTCAGGCTAGACATGGTGCTGCTTTCTAAGACATCAAAACAGGCGGTCATTCTTGAGCTGACTGTTCTGTGGGAATAACTCAATGTTATTCTGCCACCCAGAAACATCTAGTTATAGTGCCAAGCAGTGATTTTCAGTTAGTGCATTGAAGGGGCAATAAGGGGCAAGATTTCTACTACCCCATAACACAAAAAGACCATAATATATTTGTGGGGGTTTGAGAGGAGGGCGGGGGGGTTGTGTTGATCAATTCCATTGGCTCAGTTGATGGATTGATGATTACCAGGTGCTGTACTGGCCAGAACAAAACCTCTCCACCCACTGGAAGTGCAAGACCAATGTTTATCCTGTATTCTACCATGGCAACCCGCCATGGTGAGGTCATTACCCGCCATGCTAAAAATATTTACAAAACAATTCGATTTTTACTCTTTCAGTAAAGAGGCAGGTGAGTCACAGCAATGAACACTATCGAGCGCTTCCTCATCATCCCCTCAAATTCACCTCAGCTCTTCAGGCAGATGGAGCGTCTGAGAAGCAACGACACAAGGCAGACTTAAGCTGACGTTTGCTAGCTAACAGTCAAGATCAGAATCAGAAGAATCAGAATCAATAACAGTACATTCGCACATACAAGGAATTTGACTCGCTGACGTTGGTGCATTAAAAAACAAAAGTCAGACGGACACATCAATGAAATAAAGTCACTCAATCAATATATACAGTACATATAAACAATGAAAGAAGATGATGAATAACATTGTGAAATGAGTGGAATTAAGTGTAACAAGAGGAATCGTTTGGTTTATGGAAAAATACATTTCTCTACCAGCAACAAATCAACTGTAACTTTATTCTAGTTATCAATTTTGTTTTGGTTATTTTTTATTTTTCATATAGCAATAAAGTCGACTTAATCTTAAATGTATTGTACGTATGAGTCTGAATCATACGTACAGCAGTAATTTTCTGATTTGATAACACTGGGTTTGAGGTGAAATCTCTTTTATATAACTTTCTTCCTGGCGGAGGATGACCCCAGACCCCGCCACATGATATGGCTTTACGTTTCCTACCGCCACAGTTAGAAAAAATATATATTAGAAACACTGTTCAACACTTATTCAGACAATCATAACTGAGGACTGCAACTATCTGTTTTATCAGCATCTATAAATTATTGAGCAAACCGTTCCCTAGGATGGAGGAAGCCCCAGGAAGTAGTAGTAGTTGCATGAAGCCAATAGACCAGTCCAGCAGACGTACTGTATCTCTCTGTGTCTGCTTCTCCTCAGTGCTTGTATTATGTTTGTATACAATGTTAGCCTCAGCTGACATGTTTTTCTGATTCGTCCAATCTGAATCCATACCCAGAGAAATACTGCCAAATGTATCCATTGCTTGGCTAAGCTAACGCTTCATGACTCCAGTGGAGATTTGTCTCTTTAAAACTTTACCAGCAAACGACACAAACTATAATGAATCGAAAATCATTCTTTCTTTCTGTCTTTCTGTCTTTCTTTCTTTCTTTCTTTCTTTCTTATGAATATGTGTGCAGACATGCTTGCAACCCTCAACCCCACACACAAACACACCATTCAGATCAGTGCTTGCTACTGGGTGCTTTCTGCTTGGCGAAGGCAGTGTGGCAAAGCGGAACAGGCGAATCAGTTTGAAACTAATCCGCTCTAAAATAGCGTCACTTCAATAGTGCTGCCCATTCTCTGCTCCAAAGTCAAAACTGTTAACATGCCGTACATGGAACAAATTGATTTTCCAGGGCTGATTAAACTCGCCTTGCCTGTGATTGGGAGTGTTGATTGACTGCTCAGTGATTTCCCAGAGTGATTCAGGCCGCTGTGATTGCCAGGGCCTGTTGTGTTGGCAGAGAGTTCATTTAAACACAGATTAATAAGGGAAGCGTGGAGAAGACGCGTCTTTGCTTCCAAAGCAAAGAAAACAAACAGTGATTTCCAATTTTACAGACAGACAGCTCTTGTTTGCGGACGGACCTCCTCCATCTTTTCTCATTCGCATTTGTATGCTTGGAATAAAAATGGAATAAAATGTTTCTCGAAATGAATCAAAATGTAATAAAACCTGATATTGTGATATTTTTCTCCTGATAATAGAATACATTATTACAATAAATGACAATTTAATGATTTATTTACATTTTAATCACGACATCAGTCTGCCTTATCTGGCAGTTTATTACATTTACAGGTTTTACTACATTTTTGACCCATTTGAGGGACATTTTATTACATTTTGACGAGTGATAACATTATCTGGCAGGTATTACATTATGAGTTGGTACCCTGGTTAAGGTTAGTTTAGGGTTAGGATTTGGGTTTAGGGTTAAGATTAGAATTAGGTTTAGGTTATGGCAGGGGTTCCCAAGCTTTTTTTTAAATCACTGACTTTTTCATTATTAGTTTTAAATGATAGTTACTTATTCCCGCAACATAATGGTCCATCACAGTATGGTGCAGTATGGTGGCAGCAAAGCTTATTTTAACTCACCTACTGAGAAGGTTTGGGCTTGCATGTCACGCCTGTCATCTGACACACCACCACACACACACACACACACACCACACACTGAAAGGGAGAAGAGCTAGCATCATCCAATAGAGAGAGAACCGCAATTGTGCAGAGTATCATGCAGAAAGTATCGACTGCTTTCCTTTGGAACCTGTTGAGACCAAATGACTGAAGGAGTGGAACTTGTTGAAGTAATCAGGGGAGGCGGCAGAGGCTCAGTGCTGACATGGTGGACAAGCTTCGCTGTGTAAAATCACATCCTCGACCCCGCGCACACACACACACACACCTACAGCTACACACCTACAGAAACACACACACACAGGAATGGATGGCAGATAATGTGAAGATTTGTGTTATTAGTTTAATGCCTTAATTGGTCCTCACTATCACAAGCTGCAATCCACGATTTGTGCTTGAGCGCACCCTCTTGTGTCTGTGTAGCTCCAGAATAAATAGTAAATAGTTTGTTTTTATCAAAAGCTACCTTTGCTGGCTAGCTAGCATGCCACTGCTCACTACACTGGAGACAGGAAACATAAAAACACAATGTTGAACGTGAATTCCAATAAAATATAGACATGTGATAAATATATTGCTAACATGTAGGAACTGTGGAGGGGAAACAGGAACACAGGAAGTGATTTTACAAATTAATTATTGATTTTTTTTTTTTCTATATGTTATAATATTTTCAACATTGGATCACCAGTTAAAATGAGTTTTGCCAGGGGGTAAACCGAAACCTTGTTTTGATCCTGAGCACACTGAGATAAATTAGTACCAATTCTGGTGGATAAATGATTAAACATTGAACAAAGGAAGGTACCCCTGGTTAGGGTTGACTGATATATTGGTTTGTCGATATTAGCTTTTATTAAAAATTGGATATTGGCCAGTTAGAGTCATCCACCTCTGACTGATATGATGCAGTTTGATGACATATTTATTATAGAATTGACACAAGTATGCATGAATGTGTTTTATTATAACAATTATTCTACGTTTCAATGGGAGTTTGATGGTCCCTTGGTATAAATGCTGCTTCAGGGGCTTTTCCATCCTGCCAAGAATAACATTCTGGGGGAAACAATGACTACGGAGTATTGTCTTTGGGGTAAACATGGAAAACAACATGTTGGTTATTGGCAGCTTCAGTCAAAAACCATAGACTGTAGAAAATAATGAACAAAGTGACTATTGACCACCCGCTGACTTTCAACTGGCCTGTTTGAAGCCCAGGACTTTGTAGGCTTTTTTGAAATGTATAAAGCAAGAATGAATGAATGAATGAAAGTTTTTACTCTTCGTATTTAATCCACTCTAATATTTGTTTAGCATTTGTCCTTGGTGGAAACTGCTGAAACCTCATGCCTGTTGGTTAGAAAGTAAGAGGATTAATGTCTGCCAAATCAGTAGGTGTAAACACACGCAGTCATGCACCCACACACACACACACACACACACGCCTATGTGGCAGGAGGATAGCCTTGTGGTTAGAGAGGCCGTCCGTCAACCACAGGCCTTGAGTTTAAGCTGTGTGTTAGCAAGATGAAAAAGAGCAGACATTTCACACATATATAAATATGTGAAGCAGTAAATAAGATTTTCACTCCCCCATAGCACAAAATCACCAAAACATATCTGCAGGGGGTTTGATAAGGTTGTTGATCAATACCAATGACTCCACGATTACTTCACCAGGAGATTTCTGACTTTCAAAACTCACTTTCCGGCCTGCACTCTGTTTTGGAACAAAACCTCCTGGAGCTTCAAGACTCTCCTAAACTGCTCAACAATGGAGGACAGCACTACGTGCTATTGGCCACAAGACATTTCAGCTGCGAAGACTAAAAACCCTCGTTGTCAAGCCAAAAAAGTAGTATTATTTTACATTGTGATATATTACCTCTTCACTAGACGTTTCTTTAGTATCTGTGCTCTAATTAGCTAGCTTACTTGTCTCTGGGAGGGATGGGAGGGGTGCTTGCTGTGCCTGAGACCTGTAGGAGGAGGCAAAATTTATCAATGTTGTTGTAATTCCCACTGGTCACCAATAGAGGTCAACAGAGGTCATAGATAATGCCCCTTTTAAAAGGAAAATCTTGTCCGCCCCCATGTTGGCAGCCCTGAACAATGAAATCATTAACCCCAGTTCCTTGAGGGTTCCAGTGAGGAATTTAATGGTATGAAGTTAGACTTTGGTGGTGCATGTCGGCTGTTCTGGCCCCTAAATGATCAATCTAAAAGGGCGAGAAATGTCAGCCGATCAGCAGATTGGCCTTTCTGGATAAATCTCATTAACTCGGTAACATGCCATTCCCCTGTCAGTCATCAAGCCAAAATGTCAGAGATAATTGTCACCTTTTGCTCCGAGTGCAAAGAAAATTCATATGAGACTATGAAATGTTTAGGACCCAGAAGCTTTCTGTTCATCGCCTTGCAGAGCTGGGACTTGTGATTCATGGCAGGTTCATCACAGCTTTGCTCAATCCTCCAAGTCTCATAACAGCAGATGAGAGGTAGCTAGTGTTATTTCACAGCACACATGATCCTGAGGAAAAATAAGGAAACGTTAATAAATATTAAGGGAAGGAAGGCAGTTTTCATATTTCTCAAGAAACTGAATGAAGGTGTCAGAACAGCTGAAGACCAAAAAGACAAAGGCAGGCCAGCTAGCTAATGCTAACATGTTGGTTTAGCCAAGGAAGCAGTTCTGCCCCATCATACATTGCAAATTACTGACAAAAATACAAAATTGAATGATGATCGGGCCAGCTGTTTTTATATTTCCATTGCAGAAAGGGCTACTGCTAGGCTGAAAGCAAACAAGCAGACTTGTTGTCACCCTTGTAGTTCAGCAGAGAGTGTGTCAGAGTGAGGACAGACTAGCCAGTGCAATAGTGCCGGGCAGTTTGAGTCTTTTTGGTGATTCGTTCATTTCAAACCAATACCTCTGAATGAATCAGACTTTTGAGTTCTGGGGGTTTTGAGTTTTTTTCTTCAGTGTTCATTACTTCAGGGTAACGTCCTGTGTGCCTTTGCATTAAAGTGCTGTTCACCTTTTAGGCCAATAGTGGGCAGGGCATGCAAAGTGTTGCAGTGTTGCTGAAAGTTGAAAGTTAAATTCAGCTTGCAATGTTGCCATACTTTGATAATTTACAGGAGCCATCAGTGCAGTTTGAGAGAGCTTGGCTTGTGAGTGGGCAGGTAGAAATGCGACGAGCTGGACATTGGAGGAGCTGCTGTTGGACTCAATGAGCTTTGATGGAAACTTGGAGTGGGAGATTCGATTTACTTGTATCAGTACGTACCATTGCAGACTCGATGTGTTTCGAGCTTGAGGATTGATTCATTCAAAATAATTGGTTCGCCCATTGTTTCTCTCCCGACACAACAGTGCAGGTCCACTTCCCCTGCTCTCCAACCAGACCCGCAGTCAGAGCCAGAGATCAATGATCACAAGGAGGCAGCCAATAGCACTCACACACCCAATGACCATGTTCCCAATGACCAAATGCTGACAGGAAGGAAAGTGTACTGAGAATACTTTCAGGAAACAGAATTGATGCACCCCAAATATTTTCCACTCCTCCTTCCACTCCTCCCTCACTACCATTTCTCTCCTACCTGGAAGTAACTTGGAGGAGAAGAGAGGGGGAATGGAGTGGAGGAGAGGAGGGAGCGAGGGAAAATGGAGGTCATTTGGGACACCTTATTTGCTGCTCCATCATCAAAAATGGATGTCTGGTATGGAGGAAGTGGCCCTATCATAACTAACGTAGCCCGAGCCCACAATACGCCTCATAGCCAATCAAAGTTTTTATGCACACCCAGTGCAAAATATGAGTCATACTCAAAATCAGAAATAATACAGTAGGTCACATTTATGAGCTGGTCATTCTCCTGCCATGTTTTTCCAAGCTTTGTCAAAATTGAAAAGACAGTGGAGGAAAGGAGGAGTGATTTTTTGAGCTTTTGGTTTTACCCAGTGCCTTACACTGAGGACGCAAGGGGCATAAAAGACACAGACAGCAGGGCATTTCACAGTTATTTGTTGCATTCAAAATCCGCAAATGGACAAGAAACAAAACAAACAAGACTGGCTGGAATACAATGAGAGTAAGGAGGCTTGAAAACAAGCTTGAAAACAAGTCATGTAGTGCCTTTAACTTTAAAGAGGGAATGAAGTCGAAAATGAAATGGCGCAAAATGTTTGAAGCGTTTCCAGAACACGACAGGCAACCCACGCACCAGCACTGCTATTGTAGTTTTTTGTTTTGGAATCGGGGACAGGCAACAGAAGAAGCAATTGCTTTCAAACACAGACAGAGCGTTATTAGAAAGACTGTTCAATGTCATGCTTCATTTGGCCTCTGTAAATAAGCCAACTCCAACAGAGTTTACAATCCCACCAATGGTCATTTCCTTGGCACACTAGATTTAGTCTCTAGATACGGCCCGATATTAAATGGGCATCTTCAGTAAATTAGAAAGCACCAACAGCAGGGCAAAAAAATGCAGGCTCCCTAGTGATCCATAGAAAGCCAAAATGAATGTGAATGAATGTGTTACAGGCAGTTCTGACTGAGAGAAAGGAGGCCATTTATTACTCTATAATCTGTGACACGACCCCTGTGACATCTCCCACAAGGAGTAAAATGCCATTTTCCTGAAAAATGTCCACAGAGAAGAGGAAAATTAACAAGCAGTTTATTAAATGCAAAAACTTTGAGAAAAAGACAGGAAAAGAAATTGAGATGGTAGAAAATATACTCCAGGGCCCTGGGATTGATATTGCAGACTGCAGGGGTCAGGGTATGAAAATGGTTCCAGGATATCTGGTCAAGTTAAAATCAGTGCTGATGCACATATTAGACCTAAATCCACAGGCAGATTTCTCCCTAAACCTGGCTGGGGTATAAATAGATGTGTTTTTCTTTGCAAGCCCTGACTGATGGGACATTCCTAGTGTATTAGATGCACTAGGCAGCCTTGTTTTTAACTGCAGTCCAACCAGTGAGATCAGGTTGGAAGCCAGGAGTATGAAGACATACTTCATACTCCTTACATTTTCACTTCACTTACTTACATTTTCACTTACATTTTGTTCCTCATATGAAGGGAAGACAGAAACGTCATCATCTGTTTCTCCACTATATTTCTGTTGATGTTGAGGCTGCAAATATAAAGGCCATGGATGTAGACCCCAAGCTGGACTAAAGCCAGAAAAAAGGATTTAGTCAAAAAAGACCAGGAGAGCACAGATTTTTAGAAATCTATATTTTTTTCTTTTGCCCCAATGGATAAAATTGCTTAATTTACTGGTGACCTCCATCTTTGGTGCTAAGCGCTCATTGCTGTGGTGTTTCTCACTGCTCTTCCCAGAGATCACGTGTCAATCTAACAGTGTGTCTAGTACTGTAACGTCTTTCTCATTGGATTTCCTGTTGATGGAGTTTGAGTTTCTGTAGGTGGCACTATTTGCTTTGTCCATTCAGCCATGGTGGCTATCGCTGCTCATGCTAACTACCCAGTTATTCTTCTGTTCATTCCAAACAAACTGTGGTTGCTGTTCCTGGTAACATAAAACGCATCACTTCCTGTGCGCCAGAGGGTTTTTCACAGGAAAGATCTACCTGACACTGGGTGTTTAGAACAGCAAATATAAAAGCTTTCATGAACTGACTAGAGGTTGAATCTCTATTGTGTCATATCAATCAGCTATAGAAAGCCTCAAAACAGACATTTATTTATAGGAAAATGTTGCAGTTTATTAACATTCTCAACATCCTCTCTTTTGAGAGAAACCTGACCCATGCAGGCATATTCAGTCCCGGGTCTTGGGATTCCTGCCTGAATGCATGTGAAGCAGGGCGGTGCTGAAGAGGAGTACTCGTGCTCAGCAAACCCTCCCTAGATAAATAAAGGTTAAATAAATAAAATAAAATGTGTGGCCCTTGTTCTAATACAGTCCATAAATAGGCCAAAAGAGTCCATAAATACAGAGCAGTGTTCTGTGAAGCAGGGCAGCCTCCTGGGGATTTCATCCAGCTGGCTTCCAGGTCTTCCCCCTAGTGCTGTTGCAGGCTGGATTAAATTGCATCCCATCATTGTTGGATGGAGAGAGGATGCTCAACACTTAAAGCCTGTAGTCACTCAGGCCTATCTTAATAGAGATCTCTCTCAGAGCCTGGAGAAACTATTGAATCGCGTCTCTTTGGCAGTGAATGCCTTCTGAAAACAAAAAATGGTTCAGAATTAATACCAGTGGTTTGGGCGAAGAGCTAAGCGATGTTTGCCAGACACACAAATAAAGATTCAATTTAAAAAATGGATTAGAGGTTACTGGATTTTATGGTGCATTTAGTTAAGCTACAGTGCTCGGCAGAGAGAGTGTGTGAGGGTGAGAAAGAAGTGAGAGAAAAACCCATTTATTGGATATTGAAATTTGTTCCATTTAACAGAACTATGAGCCAGTCTGAGTCACTTTAGTCCCAATTCAACCAAAAAGATGATCTCATGGTTTGTGATTTCATAGATCTCATGTGTGTGTGTTTGTGTGTGTGTGTGTTTTGACCTGTCTGTTTTATTATTGATGTTCTTATTCCTCTGCTCCAGCCGCTCTGTCTGCCTGTCCTCTCATGTTTGTTTTTCTCTCTCACTCATGTTACAAAGCTGTTTCATGAAACATAAGCTGATATGGAGATAGATGTGTTGCAGTTTGACTTTTAGTGAAGTCTGAGTGTGTGTGGGGTCCCGTGTTGCTCAGTGGGTGGAACATGACAGTAACACGCCCACTGGGGCCATGCATGTTAAAAATGCATGTACTGATGGTCATGGAGGGAGGGCTGGAAAACGGCTTCCTGGGAGGTAATACGTTGTTCCTAATGAAATCTGTTGGAAGCCTTTTTAGCACTGGGGGGTTTAATATGTGACTCTATCATTATCCTCCAAATAGAAAAATCGTATTTATTCCATCTCAGTTCAGTTCATCTCAAGGACACTATTTATCCATTTTGGAGAAAAACCATTACAACTTCATCATTCAATGTTGCTAAAATAGAGGATTGGTTGACATTAGTTGACAACACTGCCTCACAAGTTTCCTGCCATTCCTTTAAAAGTACCATTTTGATTTTGTTCTGTCAAGTGGTAGAAAAGTATTTCATGTTGGAACCAAACTTTAAACACAAGAAGAGGAATGGCAAACTAATGCATCAGACAGAAGTGATCTTAGATAGATAGATAGATAGATAGATAGATAGATAGATAGATAGATAGATAGATAGATAGATAGATATAATCAAGGGAAGACTCGTGTTCCCAACTCCTGCGCTTTGTTATTAGCTTGTACTTTAGTTATTATCACAGTTCTCTACCAGGCGAGCATCAGGGTCACACTCACTGGCTTGATTAAACTGCCCATCACTGCAAATGAATTCAGCAGTCAGTCCGTACTAGAGCCAGATATGAATTAGACAGAGAGCAGTGGGCAGGCTGCTGCCTCTGACTTGGAACGTAATTACAGTGAAAGGTCAGCAGAGACCCAATCTATCTAGCGGCAGAATGGGAAATGTTGGCCTCGGGTCGGAGAATGGCAACGTATGTGTTGTTTTACAGTACATCAGAACCAGTGGAAATAGGTGCTGTAAAGTTAAAGTGGTAACCTGCAAGATTCTTGTTTTTGCACTTCACTTCCCAGAAATCACTTGACGATCAAACTGTGGTGTCTTTTTCCTTGGTTTTCTGGTGATGGAGTTTGAGTTTCTGTAGGTGGCGCTCTTTTCTCTGTCTGTTCAGCCATGGTGGCTATCGCTGCTCATGCTAACTACCCAGTTCTTCTTCTGTTTACTCCAAACAAACCTCAGACAAGTCCAGTGTGCAAGAGGATATTTCCCAGGAAAGACCTACCTGACACCGGGTGTTTAGAACAGCACACACACACACACACACACACACACACACACAGAGTAGCATCAATGCTTTATGTCCAATGAGTGTTGTTTTCCCTTGCTGTCTGTTTGCAGCCTTAATCCAACACAGAGATACTGCCATAATACATTCATTAGAACAAAGCTAATCTGCTCTTGTCCTCTATTGATATCATAAAACAGATTATTTAAGTAAGCTCTCAAAAACATGACACTCCCCCCAAAATGGTGCAAATAATTGGTCCATAAACATTAAAAGAAAAGATGAGTTTCATTCCAAAATCATATCCACCAATTAAAAAACCTGACTTTTACTCTGAAGGTGAAGCAGATTATGGGGTTACTATTAAAGTTGGCATCTGAATACCGCAGCCTTCAAAATAATTCTGTGTTTGGGGAAAGAATGTGTTTTTTTAATACTGAGTGATTCATTTCATGTAGATTTCTCCAAAATGGAGATATGGCATTTTGGAATGGAAGTCCTTCAAATGAATAGAAATTCACTCTTTTGTTCATGAAAATAAAAGTATTTATTTTATCACCAACATGTATCAGCTGCCTTCATCATCTGTCACTAGGCTGTCACTTTTCACCACCATCATCATCCTTGGTGCTTGATGTGAACAACCAACCACACTGCAGGAATAATATTCACTCTCACACGGCAACAAAATCAAATGTGGGTTTGAACACCTTCAACTTTGCTTTTTCTCTTGGCGCATTTGATGAAACATTTCTGTGGTTATGGTTGTGTATGTATTTTTGTGTTTGTGTATGTGTGTGTGTGTGTGTGTGTGGCAATCAGTATGAAACCCTTCATGCCTGCATGTGTCACTGTCGATATATATTCTCCCACAATCATTTGATCCCGCAATATTGAGCTCTTTATGAAATTCTCTCTCTGTCGCTCTCCTCAGACAGCAGGTACATTTATCATAGTCTCTCTTACATACAGCAGATTGAAATAGGGGAAAACAGCACCGCCACCATCATATCAAACTGTCCCGAGGTTGATTGGCTGGCTGCCTGTCTGCCTGTATGTCTGTCTATCTGCATTGTTTCTCTGGTCATAAAAAATAAATGCACTTCTGGCAACTGGCTTCTCGAGCTGTATGTGGTATCTAAACAAGTCATTCAGTATTGGGAATTTAAAATACTAAAAATATGCCAATGGGTTGAGATGATTCCACTTGTTTCCAGTGCAACTTGTTTCAAGAATTCTCTTGAATGACATTACTATTGATAGTTGAGTCATATTTTATTATCTTCTATCTTATTTCAAGATATGAGCCGTTTTCAGACTCAATACTATCTAAATGGCTTGTTTAGATGGACATTGTGCTAATCTATGGCTGAGAATAGACAGCTGCGACAGGCCGTCAGCTCGGCCTGCTGGGATATCTACAGGATACTCTGTAGAACTTCACAGCTTCTAGCTAATTCAGATGGAGTGTGCTGCACCCTTTTCTGCATGTGCTTGTTTGATCGCTAATAATGTGACCCCGATGGTCTTTTCACTCCAGGTCAGAGGTCAGAGTCAACTACAGGACAGCGCCCCTGGAGCTGGTAGGGCAAATGCTTTCCAACATGGAGGATTGAGCTCCAATTTAAAGACGGTCCCTCTAACCACTTGGCCACCCAGCATGTTTTCTCACACATTCCCCTCCATAGGAGATCTGACAGGAGGATCTTACAGGTCAGGGGGTCGACAGTTATGTTTTTTAGATGATAGCCCCTTGGAGCCACAGTCATTTGGAGGTATTACAACACAAAACGAACCAGAATGTTCTGTGGGGAGAAATCTAAAGCCTAGCCAAGGCAAGAGGTCTGAAATGTGTCTGCAGAAAAAACAATCGCATAGCTTCCATCTGCAATCTACCAAAAGCAGATATTTTCTGTTTCGTGAATCCCACACACAAGGGCATCCGAATGGGTTAGCGGGGTGGGACGAGAGAACAGAAGATAACAGAGCAGCAGGGGAAAGTCAAAGTGTTGGGTCATCTCTCCGACATCTCATGACTGCAAAGGTTTCCTCCTACCGAGCATTAAAAATCATGTTGTGATTGTATTGAGTCACTATGGCTTCTGGATTTGGTTGATCACACCACACGGGACGGAAAGCCTTTCTATCTCTCTTGAGCTCTTTTTTTCATTTCTAACACTTTCCTTTCATACATGATCATTCTAGTGTCACCGGATATACTGTTACGTCTTTTGTTAGGGCAATGTTTTTCTGACCCTTGCACTCTTTTCTATTGTTTGCCTATTGTTACTGCAGCACTCTGCACGTTGTCAACGAAAGGTCTTTAATTAAAAGACTATTAAAGTCTTAAATGCAAAGCAATTAAATGATTGTCAACAACAACATGACAGGTTTTAGTTTATTTATGCCTCCCTCTGGCACACACACACACAACCGCCACACACACACACACAACCGCCCCCCCCCACACACACCCAACCCTTTCTCCCAAAAGACAACAGGAGAGCATAAGACATGATGCTGTCGTCTGGGCTGAATGAGCTCATATAGTGTGTCACCTTGTGTGTGTGTGTGTGTTCGTGCATGTGTGTTTGTGTGTGTGCGTGCGTGTGTGATTGATGGATAATGTTGCCAGTGCTGGAGGGCAGAGATCTGTGGCAGTAAACTATTAGATGTTGCTATCAGGGAGCTGTCATGTTGCTCATCCCGTCGTGAAGGCTCATTTCCCTTCCACTTCACTGAGATGGCAAACAAACAGGCAGAAACCACTGCTCTTTAGATAGGAGCTCATACACTGAGATAGCCCCAGGGCCAGGGTATGTACCATAGCCCTCTCCGGACAACCAGGGGAAATTATTACCAGGGGAGGTCGGCAATTTGATTTTGCCCATGCACGTTAGTAATTTCAATCAGCCAGGAACTGCAGTAATCCAGGCACCCACAGTACAGCAAAACTGGCAAAACTCCCTTCAAGTGGCTCCATATCATCGTAACACCAGATGCAATAGCTCTTATCACTATTTTCCTATTTTTCTCGGTGCCAAACTGTGCTTAAATGCTGTATCTCTTCCTTTTATTGCTTATTTTATATTCTAGCTGTGCGCTTATATTCTGTTAGTTTTTTTCCTGCTGAATCCTATTACTTTTGCTGCTACTGCAGCAATCTAATTTCCCCACAGGGATCATTAAAGTTTCATCTAAACTAAAACGTGATGCTGCGCTACCCTGCCGCATGGCCCTTGTAATCCAGATGCTGGGTACGCCAGTCGGTAATTGCACGAAACACCAGACATCAATCCGAACGGGATTAAAATCAGATTTAACTAGGTGGTTTTAATGACTGGTAAGGGGCAGCAGGGTGGCGTAGTGAGTTGAGAGACCACCCTTCAACCCTGTTTCAGCAAGCATCTTTCCTGCTGAAGTGCCCTTGAGCAAGACACCGAGTCCCTACCAGCTCCAGGGATGCTGCTCTGAGGTGGACTCCCTCTCCGTGAGGGTCTCATCAGTAGTTTCTTGACATGCAGCATTGGTGACAGAACAACCTGTTTTATCTCCTTCTTTTCTCACTCACTTATCTCTCTGTCGCTCTCTCTGTCTCCCTGCAGACACTGCTGCTCCTCTACACTCCTCCTGAAGGAGTACTAACATTATTAATGAGCTCCCACTCAGGGAGGAAGGGTCCTGCCAAGCCCACACCGCAGAGCTCAGCGGACATCACTAAGAAGACCACACAACAGATAGTTATTCAGTGGCTTTGTGTCTGATCAAACTAACACCAAAAAACAAGGCTGTGGGAGCTGATATCTTTCTGTACCAAATCACAGTGTATGATGGTTGCTATACATGAGTTATTCTGTCGGTGATAACGGTGTTTTGTTTCTCTGACACAAAATCAGACACTCGCATTGTACAGTACATGGCAGCTACGCTACACAGGAACAATGTTTTGTACCATATGCAGAAAGTTATTAGTTACAAATATTTATTTTATTTGTTTCTCCGAGGAAACTCACACACAATTAGATTCCACACCTGCTAGGGTTCAAAGATGTGGGTTTTTGAAGACTGATATCGATACCGATATTTTTAGACTGAAGTCGACGATAGACAGCTGCTATTTTTTGCCGATATGTTTATCTTTAAATTTCCAAATATTTTTTTCCCATGCCAAATAATTACATGTATTCAGTGTTCTTTGTTCTTGTCAGGGTGGAAAAGCCCCTTTAGATGACGGGACATTAAAACTCTCCAACTTAACAAAAAGGATTATTAAACAATTAAATAAATTAAAAATGTGCAAAGAAAATACAATTCCCTCGCAGGTTTTACAGTTTTGTGGTCAGGAAGGAACCTCCATCATGGTGGAGGACACTGACTGATATATCAGTCTAACTGTGGCACCTAACATAGCAAAGGGGAGGCACAGTTTTAATCATACCAAACCATGTGATGGTTGATTTATAGAAAGACGTGATGTACTGAATGATAGTTACATTACCTCCATATGGATGGTGTGATAATCTCTCTCTCTCACCTGCAGATATCAGTGTCATCATCACCACCTCTCCCTGCGAGTCATTGCATGATTTCCTCAACTGTTTCATGCCTATGTTTCATTCAAACCTCAACGTATAGGCATGTTTAATTCTAACAAACCATAAACGATGGGCAGTAGAAACAGACCGTTTCTCTCCACTGCTCGTTTCACCGCCAATGTTTATCCCAAACTTCAATATCACAGCTCAGCTGGTTTACCCAACTGTAGTTTTGAGAAAGTTCCATCTAGTTTGTATTTCTCCGGCATCCGTTTCACTTTGACCTCTCCATTGTATATTTAACTCAGTAAATCATAAATGATAGAAAGCACCTCATTTTCTGAGAAGACACAGCAGCTCTCTGTGGAACCGCAAACTCAATAACAATGTGTGTAATGTAATGCATTCAATACATGTCTTTGTCTACTGACCAAGAGCTAAGTAGTAAAAGGCTGTGGTCCCGGGAGGCTTCATTATAAACCCTGTAACTAAAACAATCCAAGCTATCAGTCTGAAATGTCTGTGTTTCTGTCTCGTCAGCCGTCTGCCCGTCTGTCTCGTTAGAACAAAACGCAGTAAAGCTAACTGTCATGCTAGAATCCTGTCAGTCATTTCCTTATCGAATGCCATGAAGCCTTGAAGCTACGCAAAAATGTTAACACACAATGTTTGTGTGTGTGTGTGTGTGTGTGTGTGTGTGTGTGTGTGAGAGAATGTGGATTTCATTTGTCTTTTTTCTTGTTTGTTTGTGTTTAGATTTCCCCAAAGGTTGAAAATCCTCTTCCATGAGCTTAATTACCTT
>OOFE01045597.1:0-17319 GCA_900323365.1 Monocentris japonica | reverse complement strand
GCCTCTGATCTTGGTAATCCTGACCCTGCCTGCCTGCCTACTCCCATCTCCGGTGATCTCAGCAAAATAAAGCTGTTAACTTTTCACCTGCCTCTGTATTCTGCGCCTGGGTCCGCCTGTGAGCTATACGTAACAATAACTAATGTCTCACTTTCAGCACTTCCTCTATCATTCTGCGTCACTTGGTGGTTATGAAAGCATGGTATGAAACTCCGGGACTTTGATGTTCCTTACTTTCAGAAGCTCCGTGCTCTCAACATTTTTTTTTTTTTTTTTTTTTTTTTTTTTTTTTTTTTTTTTTTTTTTTTTTTTTTTTTATATATATATTTGCTTACGTTTTATTTCAGACAGCACAGAGAAGATAGTGAGGGAAGTAAAGCTGCTGGCATAACATGAGCTTGGACTCCAAACCTGCATAGTTTCAGTCACATGGATGACTTCCCAGGACATGACACCATTCAAGCGAACGGCCCGGACAGCTAAGTTGGTAGAGCATGAGACTCTCAGGGTCGTGGGGTCAATCCCCACATATTGTGAACTTTCACCTTTGTAAGTTGCTACAGTCTGCTAAATGACTGTAAAGTGAACAAGTGAATTCTGTAAAGTGAAGATGCTTACAAAAATAATTAAATGTAAAGTTTCTGAATATCATGAAATGTACTATAAAGAGCAGTAATGTAAAACACTTATGCAGAAAACAGAAAAATAAACATCTAAGACCAAATTTATATTGAAAAAAGCTAGGGTGTCTAAGATTTTTGCACAGTACTGTATTTTCTAAGGTTGTCATGGATACAGACAATGCCCTCCAATCTTTTAGCCACAATTTTTATTGAAAGATGTCGTTAGTTTAAAATGAAGATTTAATAATTGTGTTTAGTTTTGAAAAGAAATTCATACATGTCCAAACTTTTGACTGGTACTGCAATTTAATCTAATATAATCAGCTGCTGAAAATTTAGCAGTCTGTGGTCCTCATCTAAGTTTTGCTCAAACAAGCTGGATTCCCCACCATTTTGCTACTATTTAGTATGTGAAGCACATTTCCTATTTGAATCTGTGACGTTTTTATGCTGTGCTCATCCCCAAGAGGTGAGATTGATCAATAGGCCATTCAATAGCTGCCATTTGGAAAACAAGCTTGTTTCCTCTGCAACGTGTAATCAGGGAGAGCAAATCGCAATGCTATTCCACCAGATCATTTATTCACATTAGCAAAAGCAATCGTTTAAAAACTTTAACAGATCTGAGGTGAGCCACCGCACTCGGTATGCACAAGAGAAAATGCAATTAAAAGAACATATTCAGCTTGCGCAAAAAGGTGTAGATGATCATATTTCTCTATTACTCCCACGCCTGGAAGCAGTCAGCTTAACAATGACTGATGCGCCTATAACATAGGCTTATGAGCTAAATCAGATAGCAGCCAGACTGTGGTGATTTATCAAATAGTTAGATCCAAACTTGCAGAAAGTATAATTAAAATCATTCGCTTTTATTATTCTGACAGATGTGACAGTTGTTATATCCACAAGAAACGGTGGATCGGAGGAGTTGAAATTAAAGACAGTGCTCCGTATGATGCACCTTCAGTTAGACTCTTTTAAAAAGTATTTCATAACTCAATACATTGTGATGGGAGAGAAAACTGCCTTGGACTGAACATTTGTTACCATGGTTACCCACGCGACAGTGTTTTAGTATGCAGGTGGTCAGTATTCCCTTGCGAAACATTATTCACTGGTTAGCATTCATAAGACTTTGTTGTCTTCCAGCCCTCGTGTTGCATTGCACCTTGCATATTTGCAATCTCTGTGACTTAGAAAGATTTTTGGAATCCTACCTGTGTTTGATTTTCATTTGAAAGTTTATAGCTGTCAAGAGAGGAAGACCAAATTCAACAACTCTTTATTGGTATCTTTATTGGTACAGAAATAACAACAGTTTCAGCAGAAAGCCCACAACAGGGTTACAGGACAGAGACAAAGGGAAAGGGAAAATCTACCCAAAAACACTTTAACAACGTTATAGAACAGCTACTGGTGATGTACCTTGCATTGTTTGGCGGTGTCTTTATATTATTCCAGATATTTACAACACAGCTACAATGGAGTTTGATAGCAGAACATCTTTCATTGATCTAAAACATCAATAGTAAACATCAGGTTTTGGTGTCAGTCCCTCAGAATCAAAGAAGAAGGGCTTCTTTCAGGGAGAAATCCATTGTAAAATAAGACAAGATACAAATTTCTACACCGATAGTATCTTCAATAGACCAGAATACAATGCAGTTACAAACGGCTCAGCCTTGGTCATAGGGACGCCCCTATTTCCACAAACCTATTAGCTAGTTATTTATAGCTAGCTAGCTAACTAAAGCTATCTTTATAAATATAGCTAGCTAGCTGTAGTGGCGCTTGCCAGGCCACCATTTTAAATAAGAATCTGTTCTTAATGACTTGCCTGGTAAAATAAAATAAAAGCTATATTTATATACATAGCCCATACGTTCACATTTTATGTCAGATTTACCGTAAATAAAAACTAAAAACTGGGAAGAATGTTCACGTGAGCCTACTTAGTGATAATTATAAGTAATACATGAGAACTTTTGCGGTAATTTTTTTTAGAAAGCGATATCTGTCACAGTTCATTTGTGGTTGATTTTAAATTCATAACTAAAAATTATTTTGGATTGTGGGTGTTTGAGCGAGTTGAACACAAAAAACACTTCCAAGTTGTAGTGACGAGATGTCCTCTTTTTTTTCACTTCTGTCCAGCTCAGACAGCTCAGTCAGTAAAGCATGAGACTCTCAGTTTTTAGGGTTGTGGGTTTGATTCCCATGTAGTGTCAACTGTAACTTGTAAGTCACTTGGGATAAAAGTGTCTGCTAAATGACTGTAATGTAATGATAATGTGGCATTAAGCTGGACCAGTCACAAAATAGGTAACATGTCAAAGGAAGTGAAGCTCATATCTGTAGCCTGCATGGATTCCTACCTTTAACTTGTTTTAGCCATTTGGTCCAATATTAAAATACCCACCGAGTATAATAATACCTCTGTGGGTATATTCTGTCAGTGCATTCATCCCCAGCAAGATCAGGAATGCAAGCCATTCAGGAGACCCTGTTAATTTGTCACTGCTGGCTGCATATTACAGCACATACAGGAGAATAAGCAGAGATATGAATTACCCCCTGCAACCCCAGGACCCACACATAATGCATTTATTTATGGTGATGAGACTAAAAAGACAGCCCACACTCATCATGCAGGAAAAAAGAGAGCTAGTGGAAGTGTGTATGTGTGTGTGTGTGTGTGTGGGGGGGGGCAGGGGGGTGAAAAACGCCATAGAAAATTGATGGTTTGAGGATGGTAATTTTTGTATCAAGGTAAACACACGCCTAGGCACATCTTGTTCTCATTTGGACCTGAAAAACAACAACAGAGACAATGACTTTTTCCTGTCGGAGCGGTCGTGCGATGTGACCCGAATTCTCCTGGTGTTAAATAGTGTTTTCCCCAAATTAGCTCAAAGTGGGGTAGAGGCTTGTCCTAGCTACAGCAAGGCTACAGAAGGTGCCTCTGACAATATATAGTAGGAAGCAAAAAAAAGTTTGACTTAATTGAAATTATGTGTCACCCTTTAAAGTCTGAGCGTTACTCCATACGCTCTCTTCTTTCTCTCTCTCTTTTGCACACACACACACACACACACACACACAAACAGAGCATGTCTGTCTCTCATTTTCGGACTAATCTATTTTTGTCATGGCTGGCCGGTCGGGACCTAACTTTTCTCATCAACTCTTACATGGCGCTTGGCTCCCAGACAGACAGGAGGAGGGGAGGTGTGTGTGTGTGTGTGTGTGTGTGTGTGTGTGTGTGTGTGTGTGTGTGTGTGTGCTGGATGGCAGCACTGTTTTAGCCAGAGGAAGAAGAAGGGGGACACAGGACTGTGCATTGGAAGCCAAATTCTGAGGTGAGGGATCGCACACTTGTATAAGACTTTTGCATATGGAGCTACAGTAAGATGGCTCTTCCAACCTTGAATTGTTACAGTGCCTGAGACACAGTAATGTGTATGTATGTATACAAACACTGGATAAACTCCCTTGTGCTGTAGGGTTAGACATATTGCCGATATATGGGGCCAATATTGTACTTTTATTAAAACTGGGTTCCGCCTCTGATATGATGGATATGATGCAGTTTGATCGACTACATACAGTATTTATTGCAGGATTGATCAATACTACACTGCCTGTGGAAAGCTCTTAAGCCCTTGATTCTTATGAGAAATTTCAGATTCCACACAAGTATGCACGAATATGCTATTATTATTAAAACATCAGGGAGGTTCCTGCCTGACCAAAATTTGTAAAACCTGCAATGAAATATTATTGTCTTCAATAATGTTTTTGAAAAGTAATTAATTCATTTAATTCTTCATTTAAAGGCAGTAATTTATCAGTAATTCAGAGTTTCCCCTACCGTTGAATAGGTCGGGTGGGTCACCCTGTCTTACAGCAAGGTAACACCAGGAGGGTTAACGGACATAACAAGCTTAACCATTTTTTTTTTAAAGGGGCATGGCCAACCGAGGCAGGACAGGAGAGGAAAAACTATGTTTGCTAGCCAGTGTTGCAAACTTGTCGCTAGATTTAGCAACTATTCAGATCCTCCTGGGTATTATTGGAAAGCAACTAGCAACAAATCTAGCAACTGTCAGGGAAACATATTTTTTCTTTTCATCCTTCAAAAGGTCTTATCCAGTGCTATGCCAGGTTTACACTACTTGTCATGAGTTTACTATTAATTTACCTTGTGAATATTTCTGTCAGCCTGAAAAAGCAAGGAAAGAATATTCAGAAAATAAATGTGCCCAGATGGGTTTACCAGACACACAAACTCTTCTCCCTTCTTAACAGTCACAACAGCCATGTTTGTTTAGACGTGGAAACTCGGGGCAAACAATTCAACACACCTATGCGAGACCAACCGATTCAACTAAGTTGTATTCCCTCGTGTTTGCTTTCATGTTGTTAAGGTAAAAGAGGAGTAGCGCAGCTCCCCGGATCGGTTTGGTATCAGGCGTCAGGTTTGTTATCAGTCTTTGTACCCGCTTGTTTGATGCCTGCCGCCGCCACCTGTCGTTATCCTGATTACAGTGGGCCGAGCAACAGAACCATGTGTCACAGCGGACCAGATCAGACGCTGGCGGCGAGGGCCAAAACGCTGCCTCGCTCTTAAAGGACCAGTCAAAGCAGGCAAAACAAAAAGCAACAGCAGCACAATCCACAACACTAGACAAGCGTTTGGTTTCTTTTTTCTCTTCCTCTCTTCCGGCCGACACACCCGCTGTGCACTTTGATCACTTTTCAACAGTTTTGTTTCTAGCTCTGTTTTTTTGGGGGTTTTTTTGGACCCTGACTGCAACTGCAAGAGCGAACCTGGCTTCGGCCCATGGACAGGCGAGGTATATTGTTTCTTAAATCAGAAACATGCCTTCAACCATGTGCTTGCTCAGAAGCTTAACAGGTATGAAATGGGGACGAAGACAACCAGCTGTGGGGAGACAAACAAGATGTAATATCTGTCCCACTGAGGTGTGAGGGATAAGCATCGGGGGAACATCTAAAGCCTGTTACGAAATCTACAGCAGCTTTTAAAAGATTCAAACTTCAGTCAGTGGTGGGGTTTTTTTCACTTTTCGTTGCCTCTAATTTTTGTAGTTTTTTCAATCAATGTTTTTATTTATTTTTTTAATCCAAATGTAAAGAAAATTCAAGCAATTGCTTTTGAATAAGTAAATGTGACTTAGGTGTGGGTCAGTGCTCATAACAACAGTAACATCCCAGATTCAATATTGGAGAAAAAAAAGTGAACAATTACTTTTCGTCAAGTTGATATCAGGTTTTTTGTCAGACTTTTTTTTTTTTTTTTTAGGTCAGACTGCCCTTGTCCGTCTAGCAGGTGATGTCTGTCTGTTTAACACAAGCGAGTGAGGAGAAAAGGCGTGTGGTGTGGTGAGTTTACAAGAAACAGCTAAGTGAGATTAGTCTCTGGTGTGACAGAGAATATAAGGTTACAGATCCAATTAGATCAATTTCTCTACATTGACCAACATTTTATTTTGTAGTAGCCATGTATGGGAAAGACAGTGCATTGTTCTTTGGTGTCAGCGAATTGTGGCTATATTTCATGCAACAAAGAAATACACTTAGCAATATCATAATTTCCCACAACAAATGGTCATACAATCACAATGGAAACCCATGTTAGAAACTGCACATATTAGGTTGTGGTGGACAGATGCTTTACAGTCAACATTTCAGAAAGTCCAAAGACACTTTTGAACTGTTGTGCAATGAGACTCATCCCCCATCACAGTCGTCCAGTCGCCAAGTCTTTAGTTAAGCCCCGCCCACCTCCAGACACAAAATAGTGTCTGTGTGTGTGGGGGGGGGTTTGTTGGTGAACATACTGTACATGGCTAGCTCACGCTATGCTTGTTTTGTTTTGTGTTTTTTTTTTTTTTCCACAGAAAGAATTTCACAGGCCTGCTGTACTGCAAGATCCAATTCTTCTTCAAAGTATTCCATAGTTGTGTTTTAATCACTACCTCCATAGCTAGCTTGCTGGCTACGTTCATGCTGTTATAGCCAGCAAGTTAGCTACACAAAGGAAGCAGAAAAAGTGGGCTGTAGTAGGTAGATACGTAGTGTTAGCTACCAAATAATTATCAAACGGAACAACTTGATCATTTACACTGTTACCGAGCATCGCTTACTAATGAAACCTGAAGGTTGAAAACAGATCAACCTCTGGCCAAGTAAAGTTAAGCCGTTATAGTTACTTCAAAGCTATTTTTGGCTATTAGGAGCAGCTAGAGAGCTAGCAAGCTAAACTCTGTCATCAGCTCTCATTGTGACAGACTAACATGTATACTGTGGATGAAGACAGAGTCTTGCAAATATATGTGGCTTTTGGAAATATTACAAAGATTGATGAATTTAATCTGTCACAGTGCTATTTTTATGTAGATGATGTTGATATTACAGTATTGCTATTAGATGTAGTATTATTTCTGTTCTGCTGAGCCAGCAGTACAGCCTTTATTTTTGTAGCTGTTGGTTGGTTAATATGATTATTTTGTTGCGTTTATTTCACAGCACTTAGTAACTTTAAGAAGTGATATTTTCGTTGATGGTTATTACTGATCAAGACTCAATCACAAGTCAATGTTGCATAGCTGTATCATTTCAGTCACCCATGTAATTAAATGACTGCTCCAACTCTGCCATGAACAAAGGAAAGAAGTTCAGGTTAGAAGTTGGACTAATAGTAATTTGTTATTCTCTTGCTTTGAATCATAAATCAGCTGGATTCTGAAAGACAAAGAGATTTAGGCTCCTCATCAAACTAACAGCAGTGGAATTAATATTCTTTTTCAAGGTAGGTCCTATTGACACCAACGTGTATTATGCATCATCTAACTATTTTTTCATGGACCTGCAGTTCTTGTCTGTTGTCCTTAGTTAAAGAGTGCAGCAAAAATTGTTGTACTGCAGATGCCATCCTATCTCTTTTCTTAACCACAGGCAGGGGGGGGATGAAATTGGATGGCAATAAAATTAAGAGAGAATGAAGATCGATGTTTTTTTCTCTCCACCCTTTTTCATTTGCAGGAGGAAAGATCATGTCATCATCCTGTCATGGATTTAGCTACCTGGCAGAGATGTCTTCTGGCATGACAGCAGCCTGACCTACAAAGCTTGGTTCATCGCCCAGTGCACACTCTTATTCTACCCACAATTTTTCTATCATTACTTGTATGTCATTAAAGAGCCATTTGATAAGAAAACCATGTTTTTAACGAACACAAAGAACAAACAATACAATATGTGTATTCTTGTAGAGCGTGTGCTATGAAATGAAGGGAAATAGCATTTTGTCTAACAACAAACAAATAAGGCAATAAAATGTAATATTTTGTAGGGATACATACATTTATTCATTTATTGTCCTGTCAATATTAAGATTTTAAAACATTTTGAACATGTGATTTAAACATTTGACAGAGTTTAACAGAAAATGAGGGAATTTGGAGAGCTTTCAGCCACCCATCATTAACAAATATAGAGTATAAAATGATGAACAGTGATAATTATGACTTGTCTCCGGTGGCTCTTTGATTGCAACTGAACTCTGATGACTCCACCTGTGCTGGTGAAGAGGAAAATACAATAACAGCCTGTCACAAAACAGATGCAACAATTAAACTAACGTTGTCAGACCGCAAAGCTTAGTAAAGATTAATACATTTATTTTACATAATAATATATACTTACACAGTAGTAATTTCAGATTAGAGAACCTCAAGGCTTGATACTGGCAAATATGAGGTTTGAACCAGTGAATTGACCTTATTGCATGTAGCTAACCTAAACTGTATGGGGGAATACGTTGAAGCCTTTACAAGATTAACAACTGATGCCGCTGTGTTTAAGGTGCTATGAAAAAAACAGTTTTGTTGCATTGCATTTTGAAAATGTATGCACATCTAAGACATATCCTCACTTGTGGACTGACCAGGTGTCTGGAGGCGAGGGGAAAATGTCAACAAAGCTATGTAAGATTTGAATGATGCAGCCTTTTTACTCATCAATTTAAGATAACCCAAAAAAGAAAATAAATACACCTAGATGTTTGATGCCTTGACTGGCCACCATGATTACCTTCTAGGGTGAAATTTTGACATAAGAAAATAGGGCCTAGCTCCTGCAAACCCTGCTTACTGGATCTTTAAGTATGTCTGCGCATGCACTGTGAAGCAGTGACACATTTTTCTTTCATGCAAATCTTTCTAGTCCACTAGTTCAAGGCTAGTCCACCACTGAGATGCTTTGAAAACACTCAGTAGGTTAGATATGCACACACACTCCCATTCCCCCAGTTCTTTTCCTTAGGGGTACCTGGTGACTGAGAATGCTGCTTTACATTTATCTTCATAATGACTGTGTCATTGCCTCTGCATGCTATGTGAGCCTCACTATCCACCATCAGCAGACCTCCCACCCTGCTCTGCCAAAACACTCCTCTCACCAAACCTCGGCTCCCCCTCACATCCTCTCTGTCTCTATCTCTCACACATGCATAAACATACGCACTCTCTTTCATCCTCTCCCTATATTCCTGTCCATGCACAACAAACCCTTATTTTTATACTAAGCATTTAGTGGCAGGTTTCTTTCCCAAGCGCATCAGCCACGGGTCTGACAGTGCAGAGCTAGCTCGTCGTTACAATGCCCAATAGTTCATTCTCACATAAGCCATTGCTTTTGGATCTGCTACCCTGAATCCGCTCTGATCCATTGCTTTGGCATTGTGTTGCTGTTGTGTTGTTGTCGTGTTGGTGCTGCGTTGGCATTGCTCTGCATCTGCTGCAAGCTTACAAGCTCAAAAATCACAAGGTTCATTTGTCAATGCTGACGCTTGTGTTTATCTTCATGTACTTAATTGAAATAATCAGAAATAAAGTTGATATTGATTGTTTTCTGGTGTGTTGACTCTGGTGTGTTGATGCAAAAAATCATACAATTAATGGCAAGCCACATAGGTTATAATGCTCAGTTAACACTAGAAAGGTCAATGGATTTTAAGGGACTAAGAGGAGGCTAACAAACCGTCAACTGAACGGGGTAAATATAATTATAACTACTGTTTCCTTGCATGACTTTGAACTGGTTTGTACAGGAAGTGGTTCTGAGAAAAATATCTCAACTGGAAGTTAATATTTTGGCAAGACCTTTGTAGATTTATTTTAGAAAATATTATTCTGAATTTAGGCTTTCTCTTGAGGATGTGTTGTTTGGCTACACAAAATTAGATAAAAAGTTGGAAAAGGAATATTTTATTATAAATCTTATCTTGTTATTTGCCAAATATCATATTCACAAATGTAAATTTAACAAAAATGAAGCTCTATTGCTACTTTTTGAAAAAGAAATATAGCAATATATAAAAACAAATCAAACACTCTAAAAAAGCAATTAAAACTATTAAACTATACTGTTTGTGGTATTTTTGCCTGATCACTCCATGTAATATTTGTATTATCTGTAAGAAGTGTAACATTAAGCTTTGTTGTATTGCATCCATCTGGTGTCCTGTTATTGTTATATGTATTACTTCAATACTTGAATATTTGTAATGTCTTTTACTGCAATAAAACAAAAAAAATTCGAAGAGTCATCAATTGATGGTGGTTTGACCTTGCTAGAGTTAAAAAAGGCATATACATTTTTCAAAGAGACAAATGTTCCAAAAAGCCCAAAATTGTTGCATTGTAGAGTTTCAGCTCAGCTGTTCTTTACATCTGTGCACATTGTAAAAATACCAAAGCTATACTTCTGCGTATTGATGAATCTAGTGTTTCAAATTAAAAGTGTTCTGGGGAGCAGCTAGAATGATACACTGACATCGTGTTTAGTGGAATCTAACGGTAGCCTTTGACATTTCCTCGTAACTTCCAGTCTCCTTGTCCTGCCGTGGCACACTGCTATGCACATATGCTCTTGCTCTCTTTTTCTCTCACACACACACACACACACTGTCAAATGGAATATCAACTCATTAGCCATCCGTCTTTATAAAGTGATAATCTCCAGCTCCATCCTGCGGAGCTGATGGATTCACTGAGCCGTACAGAGCTGTATCAGCAGTGTCTGTTGTTTTGAAACTGATGACCCAAACACAGAGTCAAAGTCAAGTGACAAGTCAAATCTGTACAATGCCACGTTGGCCTCAGGAGTGGTGTCCATTGTCCGTAATTCCTAGAAATGAATTCTTGCTTTTCATCCTACTGAGCTGACTCGTGTGTGTGGCCATCTTTGAAGCTTGGTAAGTATGAGTGGATCAGAGATTTGCCCTGGTTGAGGTGTGGGCTGGCTGGATGCAGGAGAGACTCAAGCTGGTGGGCTGGTTCTCACTGCATCTGGCTCCGGCTGCATTGTGATCCACAGTGGAAAGACCACTGACTCAATTAGAGGCAGTACTGTACTGGGTACTACCTAGGGTACACAGTCAAGGGATTTTAAAGTGCCACATGAGGATAGTGAATCAGTGTGCAATTGGTTCTTAGATCTGTTCATGTAAATAAAAAAATTGAGAAGACATAAAATGTTTTTGAGGAGTTTTGTATTGTATTGTATGTATGTTTTTTATTTTGTGATTAGAAGTTTAAATTCTCTGACTATTGTTTATTTACTTCACTTCACTTATACAGTATATGGCTTATTCCACCATGGTGGGCAAGATGTACTCCTGAAGTCTACATTGCTGTTGACACGTTCCTTCGGCCCTTGAGGGGTCGAGCTCAGAAAGTTCACTTACGTTATCAGAGTAATGGAACGGCCCTTAAGATGTCAGTCAGAATTGCCCCAAGGGGAAGTGCTGAGAGGAGTTCAACAAGGGCACGTTAAAATGACTAATGAAATGGGGTCATAGACCATAGAGATAGGAAGAGCAAGCACTCATTATGTAGCTTGTTCCTCACTGCGCAATGCCATATAAGTCAGATGATCTTCTACAGCATGTATAGGGAGGATTGATTGCCCTCACGATGTTTAGCACCACCTAATGGCACTGAATTTCTTCTGTAACGGGGTGACTTACCTGAAGCAAGTTTGCTTACTCTCAGTGTGCACTATAAGTGTGGCTGGCTTTGAGTGTGAAGTCAAATAAAATTCAAAGAATCAACAATACCATATTGTGTTTTCAATGTCTCCTTCCTTTGGAAGATGATCCTTCAGTAGCCTATGTCTGATTTTGTCAGCCTACTCTTTATTTTCCATCCACTTTGGCACTGCACACTCCATTGATACTGTTATTTTACTGTATCCTTAAAATAACACAGCCTATATTGAAGGCTAGTATGTCTACAGGTTCCCAGATGCTCCATATCAAGGACCCTCAAATAGATCCCTGAGCAACAGACTTCCATTTGATAAGATTTTGTCTCGGACACAAAATCACTCAGAAGAGTATTGTTGTTAGATAAGATGTATTACAAAAATACTTAACTGTCTGTGTCTATACATCATACTTCATGCACGATCTTGCACACAAAGTTGGCCATGGGACTGAACAAGAAAATTTGTTATTTTGTTAAAAGCCTTACTGTCCTTTATTAACATGGCAGGATCTTTACAGAATGATGATCAACTTTTGACAAAAACCTTATGAGTTGAATGGTTACTTTCATACCCCAATCAAATTGTGATGTAGGCTACATCCAAGAGGAATAATGTTTTATTTGGGAAATTATCAGTCAATCTGACTTCTAAACCCATCACTCTTACCACTAATTGGCAGTAATTATCAGTTTTAGCTCACAAATAAATCGCTAACAAAGAAGCAGTGTCCAATCCAAAACTGCCCCCTTTCGGCCTTGAGGACCGGGCCCTTGTAGACCTCAGAGATGTATTTCTGAGGGCATGTAAGTGCGTGGGTCATCAAGGGTTGAGTGAGTATAAAAGGAGCAAATGGGACAGCACTGCTGACATCACCAAGCATGTTGCTAGGTTACAGGGATGCAAAATCCAGGGATGCAGAGATGCATTAATAATACTCACCCAAAACCCTGGGTCTGTGTCTGATGCTCATCCTGAAGCTGGATGAATGTAAGCGTTTGTTCCTCTGTCCTCTGTGCAGTAAGCGCTGTCTTTATCACATTGTACTTACACACACACGTCAGTACAATCTGAATTTTGGATAATTCCCTCAGAATAATTCTACTGAAATGCAGACTTGCGGTGAGGGCAGATAGAGGGTGCAAAAAGTCTGGTTTGAATATAAATGCCAGTCATCATCATGGGCCAGAAAATCAGCATGGTCTCTGGCATTCATCAATACACAGGATAAGATGTTACTACCCCTTGTGCCATCATCCAGGGCAAACACTCATAGAAGCCAAACTCAAATATTATACGAATGATACGAAAAGCACCAAATGAAAATAGCAGACATCAGGCCACACTGTCATTCATCAGATGGCACCATTCGGCAACTACTTACTCTAGCCAACTGCACTACGTGGCATGTCATTGGGGTTATCAAGTGGGCACCTTTCCACCTTCCTTCACCGATGTTTTGTTGAGTTGGGCCCACGACACCTCAAGAAGGCTCAACGGTGTATTCCAGCATCCTGGAACCACCCCCCTCTATGCCATCACCTGACTCAACCCATCTATGAATCCTATTTAGGGTAAGGGACGGGTGTGGGGTTGGGGTACTCCGGCTGAGTATGGTCCCTGGTTTGGGAAAGGGGACATTCAGAATATACTGGCTGTTGGAGAAGAAAAAAATGTGTTTTCTCTGTCAGTATTGGGTGTATTTGAATGATTGTTGCTTCTATCCATCAAGGTAACACATTCCTTTGATATAGCATCCACATCACTAAGCGTACATATACTGGAACACAACGGGCAGGCAACATCCTCACCCATCCACTGACTCAGACTTTGAGTAGATGGCAGCAAATCATAAGTAGCCCCTATAATGAATCTAATTTGGTTTGCCTCCATACTCTCAAATCTCCCCAACCCCTGTTTTCTCTTTTCTACACTCCCAGTTCACCCACTGCCCTTGTTTTGCCTGAGAAACTGGCAACGGTTGTGCTGCCTGTGCTTGCTGCACTGCGTCCGTTGGGTTCCACTTCCTCCCTGTTTTGTGAGCTGTGAGCGCTACACTCAGAACCACTGGATCCTTTGACTGGATCCTTTCCAATCTAACCTTAGCACACTTGTGGATACTACTGAATCTTGTTTCTTGTTTCTGTTTTTCCTTTTTTCAGCCTGACCTGATATATTGGACTCACAGGACTGAAATAAATACTCAATACTCGATACTCAAGAAATACTACCCTGACCCTTCCTCTTAGCACTTGCTTATTTGTTTCACTTATTTGTCTCATTTGTTTCAATAAAAAGTAGGTAGCTAACTTATTGCACTTTTACCTTAGCACTGGTTCTGCAAATGACTGTAATGTAATGCAATGTAACTGAATCGATCTGGTAAGATCATTTCATTTTTGCTGTTTTACTTTAATTCAAAAGGAGTGAATTCAAATTCAAATTTACTGCTTTTGGATATTGCCTTCCCTTGGAGTCTTTCTGTTTCTGGCAATACTGACGGCAATAAATACATTCAATTCTCCAAAACAAGTGTATGTGTAAACCTGATTTGGGTTTTGGTTTTTGTTACTGCTTCAACCCCTTCTTTGGCATTACTATATTCAAAGTTGTAAAAAGATATCAAACAAATACAACCATTATAATATGTAGAATGATATGTATAGTCTAATATATGTATATAATATATGTATAGTCTTAATATAAATTTGGTCTTAGATGTTTATTTTTTTGTTTTCTGCATTAGTATTTTGCATTACTGCTCTCTATAGTATTTTTTTTTTGATATTTAGAAAGCATCTTCGCTTTATGGAATGTTTTTGCGACTTTTGCACAGTAAGGTACCTGCATTCATGTCAGCAAGACTAGTTCCAGTGTCCTTATTGTACTTGGTGAGTAAAGTGACTTGATACTGATTAAGAACACAAGGTCAAAAGATGAAAATGACTTGATCCTTAAACCTATGGTAAAGTTTTAGATATAGCAAGTAACCTGAGTATCTTCATTTTTGTCTCTTCTTTGCTGTTCAGGGGTTATATCATCATCATGCAATTTGCTTGCTTTTCCTATTGACATTTACAAAACAGCAGCATCTGAAATGTTGCTGTGCCAGAAATTGTTTTTATACCACCTTGGGATTACGAATCACATTTGAACACAAATGTGGCAGAACACATATTTGGTCAGTGTTAAATCATATGCATCTTCGTGATAAGACTTTTTGATGCATTTGTTTGGATGTGATTGATGATACAAACTGTTTACCGCTGGGTGTTAGTTGCTGCATCTCCCGTCAACATGAATATGGATGCATCTCCCTTGAAACAAGGCCTTCGACACTCAAGGGGTGGGCACGTTAATACTAATACAGTCTCGCTGATGCTAAGGGGGTTGTGTGCATTTGAGCTGCCATGCATGTCAACAGCGTCAGCTAATTATCCTTGGTGAAGAACAAGAAGTGTCACTTTCCAGATAGTGAAAAAAAAAAAGTCAAATCTCTTATGGCATGTATTGCTTTCGCTATACCTGACTATACACACACACACATCTTGTGTTTGTTTCATGTCAGTGTGTATTAACATTTTGGTCCATCATGCGCATCTGAGATTTCTGTGTGAGTGGATCTGATGATAGTTTGATAGCAAAATTCAACAGTACATCACCGAGCATCTACAGTTTTGTACACAGATGGATGGTGTGACACCGTATTGATGATGTCAAAGGGGGGGGTCAACGCCTCCTCCTCCATTCGACAGCAAGGCAGGAGGCAGAGATGAAATGATGACTTGTTAAATTGCAAAGAAAGATGCCCACGTTCCATCCTGTGAACACACGGGGAAGAAGTGTATGCTAGATGTAAACAGTGGGAATTGTAAATGACAGGTCCATTTCCTCCTGATGGATTCAAGCTCACACTGATGCCTCAACAGAGCCATTTGTATTCTGCCTTCACATTGCCACTCCATATAATTCCACGGCTAATCAGTATAGGACTAGCAGCAGGCTGTAGAGATTAAAGCACATTAAGTTCACCCTGAGAGTCCATGAAAAGCACATTAGCTCAGTGAAAAATCATAAACCACGCCGAAAATTCTCAAATGATCTTTTGTCCAAGGGCGCCATTAGGGCTTTTTCTGTACACCCTCATTAGATGAAATGCACCCGGGAATCATAATCAATCACAGCAAGAAGTATAGACATTTTATAGACAGCGGGGATCTGTTTCTCTTTCTTTTTCGACAGTACAACACTTATTGGCACCTCCGAGTGAGGAAACGTGATTGACTCGGGGCGAGCGGCAAACAAGGACTGGAGCTCAAGTTAGCTATCTCTCGAAAGAGAAAGACAGGAAATCCATCAGCGTGAAAGCCTGAGAGATCAATGAGTAAAACAAACCAGCAAGACTCTTAGTGACTATTCATTATTTAATCCAATTGTGATTTACACCTGAGGACACCATAGCATATGCTCAGTGCCTCTGTTTTAGCTGTGGTACAAAATGCAGATTACTGTAAAATTAACAAAAGTGCCACAACAAGCTTAATATTGTATAACCGCTGTGGCAGGGGCATCTCTTAACCCTTGAAGGGATGAATAATTGACAGGGTAGTTATGTACATTAGATAGCTATGTGTAAAAGGACATATGGAAAAAGGAAAACTCATTCACACATAACGTTTGTGTGTTATGAGTAGTATTGTTTTTCAGTTTTTGAACAAAACTAGAAAGATAACTGTTTTAACATTTCCAAAAAAACATTTGAAAGACACTGTAAAGGGTGTTAAGTAAATGAGAACTCCATCAATTTACATTTCAGTAAATCAATCGATTTATTTCTACTTATGTCAATCCCAGTGCCCCATAATATTCACTGGAGAAACATACAGTGCATTCAGACCCCTTCACTTTTTTCACATTTTGTTATGTTGCAGCCTTATGCTAAAATCATTTAAATTCATTTTTTCCCTCATCAATCTACACTCAATACCCCATAATGACAAAGTGAAGACAGAATTTTAGAATTTATTAAAAAGGAAAAACTGAAATATCACATGAACATAAGTATTCAGACCCTTGACTCAGTACTTAGTTGAAGCAACTTTGGCAGCGATTACAGCCTCAAGTCTTCTTGACACGACAAGTTTTGCACACCTGGATTTGAGATTTTCTGCCATTCTTCTCTGCAGATCCTCTCAAGCTCTGTCAGGTTGGATGGGGACTGTCAGTGGACAGCCATTTTCAGGTCTCTCCAGAGATGTTCAATTGGGTTCAAGTCAGGGCTCTGGCTGGGCCACTCAAGGACATTCACAGAGTTGTCCCTAAGCCACTCCTGCGTTGTCTTGGCTGTGTGCTTAGGGTCATTGTCCTGTTGGAAGGTGAACCTTTGGCCCAGTCTGAGGTCCTGAGCGCTCTGGACCAGGTTTTCATTAAGGATATCTCTGTACTTTGCTCCGTTCAGTTTTCCCTCAACCCTGACCAGTCCCCCAGTCCCTGCCGCTGAAAAACACCCCCACAGCATGATGCTGCCACCACCATGCTTCACTGTTGGGATGGTATTGGGCAGGTGATGAGCGGTGCCTGGTTTCCTCCAAACATGACGCTTAGAATTGAGGCCAAACAG
>OOFE01045594.1:0-19948 GCA_900323365.1 Monocentris japonica | reverse complement strand
AGTGCATTTCCTTCCTAAAACAAGCATCTAAGAGCAGAACCAGTGCTAAGGTAAAAGTGCAATAAGTTCGCTACCTACTTTTTATTTAAACAAATGACAAATAAGTGAAGCAAAATAAAGAGCTAAGACAAATAAGTGAAGCATATAAGCAAATGCTGAGACAAGTGAAACAAATAAGCAGGTGCTAAGAGGAAGGGTCAGGGTAGTGTTTCTTGAAGAGGTGGGTTTTCAGCCTGCGGCGAAACATGGGCAGAGATTCTGCTGTCCTGACATCAGTGGGCAGTTCATTCCACCACTGTGGGGCCAGGACAGAGAAGAGTCGTGACCGTGTAGATCGGCCGCAGGGGCCTCTGAGCGACGGGGCAACCAGTCGCATCGAGGCAGCAGAGCGGAGTGGTCGGGCGGGGGTGTAAGGCTTGACCATAGCCTGGAGGTAAGAGGGGGCTGTTCCTTTCACTGCCCTATAGGCTAGCACCAGGGTCTTGAACTGGATGCGAGCTGCTACAGGGAGCCAGTGTAGAGAACGGTATACCACAGTATGGTTGCAACTATGGAACTATGGAACTATGGAAAACTATGGAAAAGAAATGTAGTGCAAGTACAGGCAGTTCTTCTTGATTGTTCTAGCAGGCTCTTAGATGTAATTACATCTAGGAATCAATTAACAATTAAGAATTGGACCTGCTAGAAACCGAGATCACTAGAAAATCTACAAGAAAGCTACACGTACACGCACACATACAACCACACAGATGCAAATGCATTCACATACACACACAAAGACTCAGCAAGGGTGTGAATCATCCTGCTGAACAAGTTTACAACAAAACCTCTTGTAATGCAGGGTGCCACCACACTGTATGTGCATTAAAACTTAAGTGCTGTTAGATAGCTAAAATATATGAGACGGATTTGATCATAATTCAGTTTGTTCAACAAGATAGTCTTCAAACCTTTTCTTTTCATTAAATATATCAAAACATTTTGAATCAATCACATTAGAGGCAGGTTTTTAAAAGAAATGTCACACCATTTCATCTCATGTGTTTGGCTGGGGAGTTCCATTGTTAACAATACATCATGGCCTGGCAGACAGTATTGCTTCAATCAATCAGAAGATCAAGTCTGGCTTCATTATCAATGTTTCATTAATATCGCTTTGAAGAAGGAAGAGACATGACCTTATTACCAAATTTAAATATCTATTTTATATTATGAATTAAATCTAACTTTGCCCAAACACTCAAAATCTGATTTTTTTCAAAGTTACCATGGTTATCAGTCAAGTTTATGCCATGAACTTGAGACGGTAGAACTTTACGTGGGATAGACAGAACTGTTATAGTTCGTTCTTACCTGTATCCTGTATACTGTATACATCATCTGTATACATCTACTCTACTCTGTATACATCTACTGTATACATCCTGTATACATCCTGTATACATCAAAATTCAATAAATAAAGAGTCATCTTTGAGCGTCTTCCATGTTAGCTAGCTTGACCAAAGTTGCGCAGGCACAATGACAGATCTGACGTTTTTTGTTATAGTAAATCTGTCTGGATATAGTTTACATTTTAGAAAAGATATGAACAGTCACCCAAATAAAATAGGATATATTTGCAGAAAGTAAAATACTCTCTTGACTTCAGTAAAATTAAGCTGCAATATATAGCAATATTCAAGTAAGATTTTTCTGTGCTTTCAGTATATATCAGTGGTATCCACCCTGCCTGCTGTAGTGAAAGAAAACGTGGTTCCAACTCTGGCAGTGTTGTATTGATTTCAGGGAAAAGTAACCCACTGAGGTTTCGGCTGTGCCATGGGACCGAGAGAGAGGGAGACACACCGGACACCACTGACCCCTCCACACCTCACCATCCATCACCCTGTCACACAACTCTGTGTGTGTGTGTGTATCTAGGTATGTTTGTGTGTGCATGGGCATATTTGTGTTATCAAGAATCCATATCAAAAAGCAGCAGAACGTACACCTGCTGAGGTGCAGACTAATGGCAATGATTGCATGTGAAAAAGGAGGAAGTCGTACACTCTTCTCCCCATTTCCTGTGATATTTATTAACCACCAACGTTTCAGTTTGCTTTCATCAGGGTGTGAAACACAAATGCCATGCACTTCCTTTAGTTGCCTGGAGTAGGCAAGAAACAGGTGATAGACCAGTACATAGACATCTACATCAATATTAACGTAAATATTTTCATCAATAATTCATACTAAGACCAATCTTGTGTTATTTTATGTCTGGCTGCTGTAACAAAGAAATTTCCCCCCGGGGATCAATAAAGTACCTACCTACCTACCTACTTTTTCCAATGTACGCTTTTCCACATATACCCAGAGTTGATATAAATGGGATTTCTGCATGCTCTATTTAAAAGCATTGCTAATTCAGAAGCAAATACAGCTGTAGGTTCACCCTTCAGTTCTTCATTAAACTTCAACAGGTTGCCTGTGACATTCATCCAGGTAATCAGATGTATTTAAGGCCCAATCGCAATGGATGCGATAAATGTCATCGTTTGATGTTCCTAATTGGACGCTTCTATGGCAACACAGCGGACAGCTTTGAAGATTCAGCAGCACTGGTAGCTGCATTCCTACACAATAGGCAACACTACTATGCCATATTTTCTCTTCCATGGCCTGTTCCACAGTCTGTTTTTTAATATTTGGAGACCATCTGGTATATCAGCTAGGCGATGCAGTATTCATCGCATTCATTCAGTAGTCGGATATTACAGTGTTTTTGCTTTTCATGAATTAGGTTTTTGCTTATCCAAGTCTTTGCTGCATGTAGCCTACTTGATGATGAGAACAGAGTAAATGCATTATTGATGTCGGTTTGCCTCAAAATAGGCCAATGGTCACTGCAGTTCCAGAAACCTCACAAAAAAACTGTTTTGGTCCTCTGTTGATGCTCAGAGCAGATGCATCGAGGTGACTTCACACACAATATAACTATCAAGCAAGCTATATTTTGACTTCGGGCTGCTGGAGACAATTCATGTCATGAGGCCAACAGAAATATAAAATAGATATTTAGATTTGGTAATAAATGGTGGATGAGAATCTACGAGTTCAGCAGCCACACCCAGAGTTTGTACCCTCTACCGTGTTTTCCCCTGTTTATTTAATTGCTTAGGCCTCTTCTCTGTGTGTAATCTATATTTGCAAGCTGCATGATGGATGTTAACATGCATTATTGATGCCTACAAATAATGTATACTAGGTATGCCTAAATATATTGCTCATTGCACTCAAGTACAAAGAGAGAGAAAGTGTGTGAGAGAGTAAACGATTGAGAGAGAGAATGGGAGAGGGGGAGGAGGAGACCACCAATCTGTCTAAGGCTGAGCAACAATTCCTTTTACAGCCTAATTATCCCCTCTCCTCCTCTCTCTCACTCCCTCTCTATTTCTCTCCATCATTTAGCTTTCAGTAACCTTCAAGCTGTTTCTGCACTGATGACTGACCTCTCTAGAAGCATTGCCATCAAGCAGGCATGCGTGTGCATGCACGCACACACACACACACACACACACACACACACACACACACACACACACACACACACACATCCAGATCATCCTGGCTCAGGAGTTTGATTTGTTCTGAAACCATAAAGTCCCAAACACAGAAGAGAAATGCATCTGATAGAACCAAGACAGGGTACCATGTATATAAAGAGTAAACACACTCAAGAGGGACTGAAATGTTTTTTCCTACCACATCTATAGCCTTATTTAAACTTGGCATCAAAATCCCATTACAAATAGAAGTTGCGTTAAGATTCTGTCAGGATAGGGCTGAGCCACATTGAAACAGTTATAAATGCACAGGTATAAATACACCCGAGAGAGATGAGAATCACATTTTTGAGTTTACAAACCCTATTTAGTGTATCTACAAGTCTTATGTTGAAATGCCCTAATGCCCGATCTAAACACAATTTCTGTTTTATCTACAGTGAAATATGAATGTCAGGTGTATGACACAGTACATGCATACGTACATGCTATGTATATGTAGGTCAAGATGAGTCATACCTGACTCAGGTTTAACGGTTAATCATATGTGTGACAACTAAGATGCATTGTGTGTCAACAAACAAACGGTTAACCCCTGCCTTTCTACTGCCACATCAGATGAATCACGAAAGGAAGAGAGTGTGTGTGTAAATGGGTGTTCGAGTGACAGACAACACCCTGGGGCTGTTTGCATAGCAAGTTCCCCAAGGCAGTGTGTGCTGGCCTTGTGGCTTTTACAATGTGGCAGATGCCACTGTACCCAGAGCGGCCTACGCATACACATACAGGGATGTGCACATGCGCGCGCACACACACACACACACACACACACACACACACACACACACACACACACACACACACACACACACACACACCCTGGGGCTGCTTGTCTTCTCCATAAAGTCACAGCACGGCTGAGGTCAACCTATACTATGGAGGAGACTTGCTGTTGCTCTAGGTATACATAGAGTATACATACATACATTATGTTGCAATGCAGTGCAACAGTGGGAATGCATGGTCATTGGAATAGAATAGAATAGAATAGAATAGAATAGAATAGAATACTTGATCGATCATAGTGCTCTATTGTCTATTGGTTGAAGTTGTGTAGCTCAGTAGGTAGAGTAATAGCAGGGCATTAACACTGCCAGGTTTAGAGGTTGGATTCCCACTGGGACCACCCAAAGTAAGAGTATATGCACTCATGGCACTTAAAGGTGCTTTGTATGAAAGCATCTACCAAATGGGATATGCCACTGAGTAGCTAGAATACACAGCATAGTTGAAACGATAAGACGGTTGGAGGTCCAAGCCACACCACTAGGCATGATAACCACTGTAAAATATCAACCATTAGGCTAAACAATAATCAACCAATTATCACTCAAACTAAATTTCTGGGGAACATATGTAAACACAGTCATCATCATTAACATCATCATCAACTCCCATCATCACAACACGAACACATTGCACACATTCAGGCACATTCCCACATACACACAGGATGACAAGTAGAAATGGTGGCAGAATCGTGTGTGATGAGGAGGGATTTGACAGGCAGAGCTGCCCTCTGAGCCTCCAGAAAGCCAGAGAAGTTGAGGTTGGAGAGGGTGGGAGGACAAATACCAGGACAAATACAGCTATAACACCTACCCAGCAATGTGGCCTGGGAAAACGCCCTGAGCAGCAGCAGCAATGGCGTAGATAGGGCAACAGTGCCCTCTGAAGGAAAGGAAGGGAGGTGTTTGCCGAGTTAAACTGAGACCAGATTTAAACCATTGGGATTTGATGGATTGGTGGACGGATGGTATTAGTCCCTTCACTTATTGGTCAGCCTTTACAGCAGTCAAGTCAGCACTTTAAACACAACAAGTTCATCACAAAGTGCACAAAAAACATACAGTAACAATTTAAACAAAATAAATATATGACATATATATTAATAAGGCAAAAATCTGCGTGCGTGCATGCATGCATGCGTGCGTAACGGGCAACACCGGGCCATTTCCGCAGGACTAAAAGGATAACAGACAAGCCTACAGGAGCTCAGAAACCCATCCAGCAGGGGAGGCACGGAGGACAAGGATATGGCTGGTTAAGGTTCATTGTAAGCTATACTAAAAATGGGTGTTGAGTCTGCACTTAAATACTGAGACAGTATTTGCTTTCCTGACATGAGCAAGCACTCATAGATGATGAAACCTTAGTTGTCTTAATCTGAATAAGGTGCAAATACACATAAGACATTTGAGTTCCACTGAGTACAATTTGAGTTCTTGTGGGATAATGTTCTAGTGATGCTAGTCGGCGGAGACATGGCTAATTTTGTGATATGCTCACAAAAATACAAACTAGATGTTTTGATTTGGTTGGTGATCCATGCTGATCATCAGTGAACGAAATGGATTTGGATGGGAATCTACAAGCAGGGGCACCTGAGTAGGGGTGTTTTTGTTTTCTTTCTTTTTTTTCCCTTTAGCTTCACCTCTCCTATACCTCACATTGCACATTGCCTTTCCAGGATTGGTATTTCTAGTTTAACGAAGGCTGGTTCTCCTCATCAGGTTGAATTGGTCTCCTCCTCCATCATCGTGGTTCATTAGAGGCCAGCTCTCTTGATTATAAAGATCCACTCTGCCCACACGGCTCCCATGAAGACATATCAGCGAGCCTGTCCTCATTCTATCTATTCAACACAACCTGTGACACCATTTACATTTTACATTTTTACTGTTACCCAGAGCGCCTTGCAGTGAGTGAGCAGGAAGTGCAAAGTGTCCATGATAAAATTCAGTGTTCAGTTGCTCATGGACACAACACATGCCTGTTGATGGATCAATGGATGGGACCATTCACTTAAACGCTTGTCCCTCTAACCACCACGCCTCCCTGGAATGATGAAAGGAACTATGAAACACTTAATGCAACTGAACTTGCCGTTCAAATGCTGCTTTGGATCAACAGTTAACCTCCAACAAGTACTGTACACACAATCAATGGATAAATATTGATGTGTCATCACCATTATTTAGCTCATTATGCCCAATGAGTAAAATGTTACAATGCGCAGCGTTTCCTCTGTATACTTCCAGCAATAAAGTGCCACTGCAGCAAGGATACCACTACTAAAGCAAACGTGAAATTAAAATTAAAATAGAACACTCTAATATGGCCAGTGGTTAGCGAGACCGTCCTTCAACCAGACAAAACAGGTTCAAGTCTGTGTGACAGGAAGCATCCACCTTGTTGAAGTGTGCAAATAGACAAGACATTGAATCCCTTCCAGCTCCAGGGCTGCTGTTCTGTAGCCAACCCTGCAATTTGATCTCCCTGGAAAGGGAGCGATAAGATATTTCCTAAGGGCATTAACACAGTACCACATTATAAATCATTATAAAACATAAAGAAATGTAGTCCTGATATTTGGAATTGGTCAATTCATTATAATAGGGTTTCCTAAGATTAAACATTATAATTAAATTCACCATTATTTTTACCACTGTAACTTGAATTACATCCATGACTGGGACCGAAACAGGGACAGAATAACCCCCAAGTACCAGTGCAGTAAAATTACATCGAACATAATGATAATCTATGGTGTGACCAGTTCCTCAGTAAGCCTACAGCCTGGTCACTAAACCTCTCATCCTGTGGTCTTGTATATCTCTGATTCTGTGGTGGCACTAAATGGCCATGGGTAAAGGTTGATTCCTACTGTGAAAAAGGAAAAATAGAGTCTGCACACTGCACTGATCCCATTTATTTGCCTATTATGGACTATGTGACTCTATTTTTTCATTTTTCATTGTCTTTTTAATTTTTCTGGCACCTGTGAAGTACTTGGATGTGCGTGCCTTTGAGTATTTTTCACTGATTCCTACTGTGGCCACCAAATAGCACATATAATGTTGTTTCTGAACTCGACTACATCAGTATATTTTCCTTATACAACTATCCCAAATATTATTTTTTCTGTTTTAGAGTGGCTGCATTATCCTGTGACAACCTTAGGTGGCACTACTACACTGCTTATGTTATCTTTAACTCTTCTTTACTCAGGGAAGGTTTTGCTGAACCTGATGAAAACTCAAAAGTGTCCACTGGGTTCCAAGAAACATAAGAAACCTGCAGGCATGTTTGTACAATGTTTTCTAACTCTACTATAACACGTCAAACACTGATGCTTTGATATGAACAATGGAATCGTTTTGGTCGTTGAATTCAACATTTTTACAGACATGTTAATAGTGTGCACATACTCTACATGCATCAATCCTGTGCAAGGGCAGAGGAGTAAATGAGAAACACCGGCTATCCTCATACGTACTGCAGGCTTACAGTCAGATTTACATTCTAATCCCACACGCTGACATTTGCTCAGGAAATGAATCATGCATGCAGAGAGCCATGCATATTCACAAGACCACCAGGAGTCCGTTCCCTCAGAGTCTTCCCCATACAGACAGATGCAGACCTGCCATACAACACACACACACATGCACGCACGCACACACACACACTCAGGCATACACACACAAGATCACACACACATACATGTAATTTATGTATGTCACGTTTCGACCTGGCAGGCTATATATCGTTTGGCTACACGGTAAAGGCGTTTTTGACAAATAAATGATAAAAGAAATGAATATTCCCCTACGAAAGAATGCTCTCTTCAGTTTTCATCATTGTACTTTATTGCTGTGTTTTTAATCACTTCAGCTCTACGTTTCAAAGCTAGCATTCATGCTATTTCCACTATTTATTTACTATTATTATTATCATCATCATCATCATCATCATCATTATTGTTATTATACTTGCTATTATATTATACTTCTACATACTTTCAGCTAGAGACCCTGTTCCAGCTTTAAAATGTTCTAGTACTTTAAGAGATGTGTGGATGTCTTCAACTTTAACATATTTACATTTTTCTTCTTCTATTATTATTTGTTATTCTTCTATTTATTCCCATACAAAATTAATGGCTGAGAGTGAATAGTGACTTTTTAACCTTTCCAGCTGAAGCAAGCGCACTTCCAGATGCTTTTGGCTAGCCCACACACTTTGTCCAGGAAATGGACTTTTCTAATTTCACTCACTGAGAGTGAGTTTGACACCCCTGAACTGACCCAACCCCATTTAACAAGTTAAATCTAGCTTGGCACTGGTTACATGCTTGCCAGCGTGGCAAATAATGTAATAAAATCAAATCACCAATAGTTGCTCATTACTACAACTTAACTGAAGTTACTGCTAACTTACACTGAGCAAGGGCTACCATTGTAATGTTACATCTTCAACATAGGATTAAGTCCACTTACCACTAAGACAATATGCCAAAATGACATCAGACAAACCTTTGCATAGTTTGTATAAACAAACTTTGAAAGTTTTGGACAAAAAGCCAGCAAAGTATCATCATTGTCATATTACTTCAAAGTATAATCTTCTGACCATTGACAATTTTGTTTTTCTAGCAAATACCTGTTTATTGCATAAAACAATCCATAACTTTGCCCCCACACCACTGAAAGAATTTGTATCACTATGTAGTGACAACTTCTTCAGAATTTGGCCGATCCGCATTTTCTGTTAAAGTTATAGACTCTTGATAGAATACAATACCCAGCAACATAAGACAATCCTTCCACTTTCACTAGCTTCAGATCACAGCTCAAATCATGGTTAATCATAATCAGTCAGGTGAACACTGACCCATTATTGTTGTATTTTTTGATGTAATGCATGAATTGTTTTTTAATCATAGTATTGTAGTGTGTGTGTGTGTGTGTGTGTGTGTGTGGGCGCGTTTTTTGTTTTTGTGTGCACAGCACTGTTTTTAATGTTGGAGATGCATGAATTGTTATCGTACATCTACATCTGCTTGTTACCTGCCCAGAAACTACAGACGAAATTTAGCTTCTTAGCTAATTCTGGGTAAGTTTATTAACTGTCCACTGTCCTGTCAAATAAATAAATAAAATTAAATTAAAAAATAATGATGTTGGAAAATGGCACCACTTACCTTATCAGAAAACCAGGGAACTTGAAATAAATCTTCATTCTAGCTAGCGAAACGCTTCCACAAGATATTTGAATTGTAGAGAAAAGTGAAAAGGAAAAACTGCACTGAAAACAGGAACTTACCTATGAAGGTATTTCAGACATGCGCAGTTCAAGTTCAGCAAGGACATCATGAGTCTCCTAAACATCAGCACATGTTGTGGCAATCATTCAAAAGATGGAGAGCAGAGAACAGTAAGTAAATGAGCTTTCAGCAAGAAAATCCATTGAATGTTAACCAACCTGTTGGGGTGCAAATAGACATCGTTTTAGTCGAATTTCCGCTGCAAAGTTTACTGGATGAGCCATTGAGCTAGCATACTGCTGAAAATGTTTAAAAACACATTGAAAACTAGCAAATATCTAAAAGGATCACTGGGAAACAAAAGGGAGGTGGAGTATTACTTCTCATGTTGTTGGCACGTTGGACTGACTTTTACTTTTGTATGACTTATTTTACTGGTTATGGTGTTGTCAGATAACTACTTGTCTTCAAGAAGATATTTGAATATACTGTAGTCTTTATATAGAAGACTTAAAAATAAAATACACTATCTGGTCGTTCAAAATACCGAAACTTACAACGGAATTATTTCTTTCTTTCTCCTTTTCTTTCCTTATGAGCAAAATAATAGTAGTGACAAGGGAATATTTTCTATTGATTGTGTGTCCAGTAATTGTAATCCTTGCAACAACAAAAAAACATTTGAACTGCAAATTTAATCTCTGTTTTTTTAGAGTGTTATGGTCACTTTAATGATTCCTTTCCTTTCATAATGTCTATTTAACAAAACAAGCTGTGGTGTACTTGCAGTATTCACGCTGGGACGCGCTGTTAGTGCAGTTTAAAGTTCAGCCACTTGGCAGCACTGTAAGTCCATACTTGAATCAACCACTAGCAAGGTAAGAGGCAGACAAGTACTCTTAAATTGAAAATCCCTGTATTACCAACGACCCATTTGGTCGATGCAGCTTTGAGGTGCGAAAATATGTTTCACCTCACATAATTGTGTTCCTTTTTTAACCTTTATTCATCCAGAGAGTGGATTTACTAGGGAAAGATGCTTAGTTTCAGCACCGTACTACTTCACAAGTGTCATAATGGCAACATTTTTGAGGGAGTACAAATTCATACAAACATGTCCACATTGCAAATCAGTAGAGAACATGGATAATAAAACCACACATGAAAGGGGCTTGCCAGCTGCATGCACAAATACAATCTTGTGGAAGGAACTAAAGACAAAAAAAGGAAGAAAAGGGGGAGAGGCGTTTACCGACATGTGATCTGTCACACAATTGGAATAATCATGAAGAAATATTGCATATAAAATTTTATATCTGAGAGATGTTTGATATCAAATACCTGAGGGGGTTTGTGCCCCGTTAGTTTCAGTGTGCATGACGCTGGTTAGAGCCTTGCTCAAGTACACCTCGATGCTCTGTTCTGTTCTTTTCAATGATAAGCCCACTTCTGCAACCTTTAGGCTACGGCCATCCCCATATTGCTAATAGGGACAGTGTTGTGCTTTTTGTGTATGATGGAAAATACTGTTAAACTACAAGTTGTCGGCAGGCCACAGCAAAAGGCAAAGAAGGCCTTCAACTTTGATCCCTGTGTTCTCAGGTACGTAGATACACTCATTAAAGGATCTATTTTCAAAACATGCATGTGTCCTGTTGATAATGTACGCTGTGTTGAAAAGTAATACAAACGTGATGTCACAAACTAGAAACATGTATGTGCTGAAAATAACATCATTTTTATAGTTGAATAACATAGACACACAGAAAAAGATTAAGAAAGAAAGAGAGAGAAGGGGAGCGAGAGAGGAAACACTTTGTTTACTTTCCTAGGTCAGACAGCCATATAGTCATCTACTTGGTTCCTAATTGCTGAGTAATCGACTGATTCTAACCATTTGCTGCTCGCAATCTGTGTTAGCAAGCAAATACTTTAATCAGGTTTATATCAAACAGTAGCCTGTAGAAACATGACATTTACAACAGAGCGCTATAAAGCTGTGTAAGCTAATCAATAAGCGCACGTACACACATACACACACACACGCAAACAAGCACAATGCATGATTTAATGTCAACTTCTCTGCATGGAGCTGAGCCAGGCACCAACACAATAAACCCACTCGCTCCTCTGTCTCTCTCAGTCTCTCTCGCTCGCTTTCTTTCTTGTCTTTCCCTCTCTCTATCCCAGTCTCTCTCTCTTTCACTTGATGTGAGAGCTATTTATATTAACGTGTGTGAATGAGGTCCAAATGTGAGACTTACTTCATGTTTATGAGTATGGTTCATCAAACTTACTTGGCTTTAAAAAAATAATTATTGATTGAGTGACTTATTTACAATTGTGAAACAGCATTTTTTCTTTAGGATTTCAGACATACACAAACAGTGAATATGACTCCTGCCAGTAATGAAATCAGGGTGAGAAATTACCTCAAGTCACCAGCCAATGCTGGTAAATTGTAGCTGTTGCTGGCACGTTCATCTGCTTTTCCAGCCACTTTGGCAGGTACCCAAGCAATTCATATTATAAAAATGTAGTTGGCTTGTAAAGTAGTAAAAGCAGATAGTGGATTTTGCACTTTACCAGCCACTGTGACCGTAGACAAAAATATATATCTTGACCAATATCCAGTACTTTCCTGCACTGCACAAGGTGTTGCACACTAACTGCTTGTGCAAATTCTGCACAGCTGCTCTGTAACGGATTATGCAAGTAGATCATCAAATTTTTCTCAGTCATTAAAACCAAACTTTGTTTTTAACCTTTTATTTATTCAAGCAAAGCTCACTGGACATATAGTCTCTTTTTTCCATCAACATTCTGCTTCACATTCACATTCATACAATCATACAAATTGGACCAGTTGGGGGTTGGATGCCTTGCTCAAGGGCATCTCGATGATAGTTGTTGAGGGAGGGTTAGGGTTAGTTAGCGTTTCTCACTCACACTCCCCACCCAGTTTCAACCAGCCATTTCTGGGATTTGTGACTTTTCACCCCCCCTCCTCCTCCAACCATTACATTATTCTCACCCACATTTTGTGCTAAATGGCCTTTGGCTGGGTTGTTTTGGTGGTTGTAGTCTTGTACCAGATTAGCACACTGCAGATCTATTCTATCATACTATTGATTTGTATGGGTTTGAGGCTCCCTTGATTATCAATCAGTCATGTGTTTCAGCTGTCTCTTACGCAAACAGCAGCTCCTTTCACGCTCATTAACTTTCCCTTCTAGTTATTGGAAGTGCAAACATACTGTAGTGTGCATATTGTGTTTGAGCACCATCATAAAATCATACATTCAGGCCTCTGCACTGATAGCTCAATCTATCAGTAAAAAACTCACATTCAAAGGTTCCGTAGACCTAAATCAATGCTTTATGACGTTTTCCATTTTTGAGTAATTGTTCTTCTTACATTAGTTATATATTTGAACATACAGTGAATACATTGGTAAAAGTGTACACCACAGCATCTTCATTCTAGCACTTTTGTTGTACCACTATTTCGTAACCACCTTTATACTTTATTTTTACATGTATGTATTACTTTCCTTATACTCTTACACAGTACTTTTTTTTTTTTTTATTATGAAAAGATTTTTTGACATATTTGATTCTCCTTTATTTGACAGTGTCCAGATACCGTTCTTCTGATATGTCAACATACTATTGCTGTTGAAGCAAATTATGTACGCACCTTTTGAAAAGGATGTCATTTTTGACAATGCATCAACAATCAAGGCATGCAGTATGGCTAAGACTCTGAATAGAGAAGAGTGAAAATCCTCTGACATCAGCCCCTATTGTAGATACATCTCCCATTGTTTAAAAAAAAAAAAAAAGACACCTCCCGGTGTAAATGCTGCAATTTGCCTCTCAGCTGGTAGAGGCAGCTTTGACAACAGCTAAACAGCTCTGAGGCACAAAAACAATCAATACAGATTCTCTGCTCCATCCCGAGCCCACCTGCTCTCTGCTCTGAGTCCCACACAGGGAGGCAACCCCCACCACTACCACAACCGCCATACACAGACACACATAGCCTACCTCTTGTCACATTCCCAATTTAAACATTCCCAACATGGCTCTCTAATGGAGAGCGCAGATAAGACATCTCCTCTGGTGAAAACTCATTATTTTTCACCTTGTCTGTTGTAATACAGTTTTGATTTATTTACTTCCATATTCACAAGGCTTTTGTCTGAGTCATTCAACATGCAAACATGGGTGGTGCTCCTCTTTCCTAGCCTGCTGTCCCAGAATTCTCCTATCATTTGCTGTGCGTTTGACACCCACTCCAGGATGGCAATTCAGCTTACTGTCGTCCAACCAGACACTAGACTCCACACAAACACACAGATTCCCTCCCTCACACATTGGCTGTACACTTTGACTCCTCTTTTTCATATTGTGATGTTGTTGATGCACCCATGTTCATACTCAAGGTCCATTTGATGCATGTGTCAGGCGTGAGGTGGAGGTTTAACTGATTACATCAAACTCCAGTGTGGTAAAAGAGCACAAAGGTGTCAATCTGGGCCCTGTGATGGGAGATCAGTGGAACAGTAATGCAATGGTAGTGAGTTATTAAATGAATAAAGAGGCAGAGCTGCTGAAGAGTATTGATTTTTCACAGCTCCCCGAGGCTCCGAGGGCTTTCAAGGCAGGGGAAGGACACACACACATAGGCACGGACACACATGTACGCACACACATGTACACACACACACATACAGAGAGGTTGAGAAAGGTTTAAGAGTGAAAGGATAATGGCCCCAGCAGTTGCAGTCTCACTTAAAACACAGTTTGGGCTCTCAAGGTCTCCCACCGGGCACCGATCGCCTGATAAAAGGACTCATTCGGAACCGTCTGGGTTTTGTTCTCTTTGGCTCGCCCCAGCTGTAATGCACTCAACGTTTTGCACAATGTTAGGCACCCTCACACATGCTTTAGTACAAGCAGAAAAGCAATATCTGTGTTTGTAGCAGCTTCCCTCACCACCTGGGGCCTGGAGGAGAAAAATCAGTTAAAGCACCTCTTAATCATAAAAAGATGAAGTGTAACTGGTTTAACAAAAGCTCTGATATGATGAATGGTCTTATCTGATTAAGCTGAGCGAGTTGCCCCGAAGGTGAATGGATAGCAACAGCATCCACCATCAGCGAGAGTATTGAAATACTATTTTACCTTTTTAATTCTCAAAAAACACATCATTATGTGAGTGTTATCTTGATTGAAGCACAAATCAATGAGTTACCTAATCCCCCTCGTAATAAAGCACGAGTATGCTAGGCCAAGCCATAATTGTCTGAAGTTAGTGAGGTGGAGTACTGATGCTCTCTTCCAGTCATTTTGTTCGACCACATCGGAAATACACAAACCGTTGCTTCTTTATGTGTCATTTTGATGAATGTCTAGGGCATTTTCACAGAGTGCAAATGTGAGGATGCTGAGATCCATCTTGATTTCAGGAGTCCATCGGAGAGAAAGGGGAGGGCCAATGTCCATCTGTTAGCCTGACGTGACACTGAGCCTGCACAATAGGGAAGAAAGACCACTGACCTCATACTGAGCGTGAGTAGGTGAGTGATTGAGTGTAATTTGTATATAGTAGCCAATGGTACAGAAATCTCTCACTCTCTGTTTTTTGTTCCACACATGGCATTCAAGAATACAAACACGCTTACACATTCTTGTTAAGGTGTAACAATCCCCCACTTCAGTACCCAAGGACATTCAGAATAATCCAGCTTTTATAATGTGTCCTAAAGAGCCTCCTGAGCACAGCAACACAAAAAAGATGGCAGCAATTGCTTGCTGTCCTTACTCTATTCATTGTTGGAGCTCTGTGTCATTGATGAAAACCTGTTCTCAATAATGGCCCTAATGCACTCTTCTTTCTTTGCTAACCATGGCAGATGTACACAAGTCTCTCAACTCCCATGTCTTTGTACTTTTTTAATGATATATTAATGATATATGAATGCATGGGGATAAAATGCTGTTCAATCCTCATTAGAAAGAGAATTCCCATTTCTCCCCCGTCTTGAAGCACTTAGTATTTTTTCTTGAAATGGGAACTTAACTGGCTAAATACTTGCTTTTGCTTTTTTCTTTTGTGTGTGTTTAGGGCTGAGAGGGGGCCCTTTTGTTTGATTCTGACGATGCTGTAATTGAATGTCATTTGGGTGAAAAGTGAGCAGAGGACAGAGCAGGCAGACATGGCTCTGTGTCAAATCGTATGGTTATATATATGATGAGTCTACTAAGTTGCATCAGTGACTACTAGTCTACATTTACACCCAAAAGGACAGCATAAATGTGAGACCTCAATGTAATTGCCAAGACTTGGTGTTGAAACTGCTTTGTATTGATGTGTATTGTGTATGGCTGGTTTGTTAAAGCTATTTTATATATCAGCGGTGCTGTGCGGTGAACAGAAAATACCACCATATATGCTTCACAGCAGACAAACAGAAAATAACAACTGACAAAGTTATACATGGTTGTCTTCATTTGTTTTAAAGTGCATTTCAGATGCAGTTCACAATACAGTGAATGAAAATCCTGCGGAAGTGGGATGCATCCAGCTAGACAGACGCAAATTAGGGCAGATAGAATGATGGACATGGTCCAGCAACAGACAGGCTGAACAAACAAACAAACAGGGAGACAAATAGACAGCAGCCAGGACAGACAAAAATCCCACTTGCATTCAGTTGCGCTGGCTGAGCTCATTCCCACCATTCAGACAACAGTGAAATCAATAGTTCTCTTCACCACATACAGATGAATTTTTCAAGGACGGACTCTGTACTATTGAAAGATTCTACATTATATTTGGAGGGAAGAATGGTCCACTAAACCTTGAATGATGATTACTACCATCTACACACCTTTCCATTTCAGCAGAACATAGCCACGACTGAGATTTAAACTCTTGGACATAGTTCACACCAGGCTTTGAACTCTCAATCAAGATACACTGGGTTTTACAGTATGTAGGGCTCTGAAGCACATCTAAACAATTAGATCTCTTAACCTGTCACAAATTAACAAAACACATCAGCAAGGAACAAAGCAAAACATGTATTCGGTATTCGTTTTCCTGAACCACATGAAGGCATTTGTCTACCATAAAATGCTCCAAACCATATTCAAACAATATATAAATGCACCCAAAATAGATGATTTACCAAAACCACTGTACCGTACCTGGTGAGGAGATTATGGAAAATAAGATTCCAATCTGTCTTGGGTGGATTTACAGATATATTTAAAAGTGGTTTTGTGTCCTATCTGACACATTTTCTATTCACATAGAGATTTGCAGCTGGCAGTGAGTCTCAGTCAATAAAAAAGTTAAATGCCCTCTAAAAATCACAGAGATGAATAAGTTGCTCACTTTTTCTAATATCTACAAAGGTTCAACAAGCTGGTACAGACAAACCGGCTCTGTACTACAACTGAATTCTCAGCCTGATTTTTCAAGCTTACAAGTCTTCAATATGAGTATAAAAGCTAATCAAGGTATGTTTAATCTTGGCAATTTAAAACACTCACTATTTCCTACACAGCTGAAATAACTATTTGTTCCTTTGCATGTCCCTCTGAGACACACATCCATGCATCCATTTCTCCAGAGGGGTCAGAGGGAAGTCAACAGCAGCACGACTGGAACAGGTAGGGGCTTATGACTATTTCATAATTGTATGACTGCTATTAATTGTTTAATCCTAAGATAATTAAATTAATTTGGATGTATGTAAAATGTATATTTGTCAACACTGATTGGCCTCAAGACACACCCGACACAACACGACACCCCAGTGGGCCTCACCCCACACCTTGGAAACCTTCAGACTTCATCATAGCCTGGAATCTCAAGGTTGTCGGGCGAGACTCCTCAGTCTCGACTGAGCTGGTAGCTTTGGGCAGCATGCATTCCTTTGTGTACATACAGTAATTACAGATGACGGAGCGAGTTGTATCCACAGGTGCTGTATATCTAACAACACAGAGGAATTAATGCAGTTACAGTGAGCTGCTGTAGCACTGTCTCCTGCTGAGAGTGTAACCCAACAGGCCTTTAATGCAGAGTAGAGCTGTGTGCAGCGCCAGCCCACGGTGAGCTGATTCAATCCTCCCCTCCTGCCTGTTTTAACACAGGATCCTTTAATGCAGCCCTAACAACATTTGGGGAGTATTTTTAAACAAAATGAAATTGCCGAGGCGCCACCTCCGTCTGCCCCAGTGCGGCGTGGGATACAGTTCCCCCTGTCGAGTGTGCTCAGAGAGGCTGCAGGAATTTAAACTGCTACTAATGAAGACGGGGAGAGTGCTGCTTCTCCACTATAGAATTACATTGTCATACAGCACTATAATGCAACAGACTCCTATAGCAGGGATTTTCAGGCAATGTGGAGCGAAGGCACATTGCAGTGTGGGGTAAGCTTGCAAGTGCCTTGAGGCTTTGTACAAGCACTATTAAAATCAATGTCAAACAAAACTTTTGCCACCAAGTTAATGCAATTTGTGCCAAGTCTAGCAGGTCATTGTGACAAGGCTTTGTTTGACATTTTCAGCAATCAATAATTTGGTCTTGAAATTTTGTTGTTTGTCCAAAGTGTGCAGCACCGAGAAGAACCAAATCATTGTACTATAGTTTTAGATAGTTAGAACACAGCACAGGTGTAATGATACACTGTGATCAAATCAAATCTAACTGTAGCAATATTTTTTTTTTATGGTGTTTCTGCGTTAAAATGGGACACAGTGGAAAGACGCTGTACACAGGAAAGATATGGGGGGGACTATATGTGGGAAAGGTTGTTATCTAAAACACAATTGAGCACACCAAGTCACCAGGGCACCCCATCTGTTTCTCATGAAAGGTAGTCTGTTTGTATATGTGTGTGTGCACACACTTGTGCACTTGCTTAGGCGTTCCTGTGTGTGCGTGTGCGTTCGTGCCCATAGGTGTATGTGTACGCGTGTGTTGTCTCATGTCATGGCAGCTGTAGCCTGTGAATCTTTGATGCGACCACTGGTGTGTGGAGAGGATCTCGAGGTCAAGAGGGTGTGCTTTGACATACTGAGCAGAGAGAGGCAGAGAAGAGGGGGTCTCCTTGATGTTTGTCCTGTTGATAGCTTTGCTCAGGGGAATATTCTGTCTCACCGTGCTGGGCTTCCACCTTACTGGCCTCCAGTTTGTCTATGTGGGCTGCTGATATAGCCTGCGGTGGCTTAGCCTCTAAACTGGTTGTGCTTGCGAGCTAACTGGTGTCCTAAATAGCACGATGGGGAGAGCATGGCACCAACACAGCCAGGGTTAGGAGGTCGTTTGCCACTGGGGCCTCCCATGTGAAAAATGCACTCAGGGGACTATAAGGTGCTGTGGATAAAAGCATCTACCGAATGGCATATATTACAGCATGTTGATGTTAAAACATGGCTAGAAGTCTGTTCACCACCGTGTTGATGCACAGGGGAGCTACAGTTCTGTGAAGGCTCCTCACACTGTTGTCACCCTGTTTCACATATATTACCCCCCTTAGTCACTCCCACACATGCACACACACACACACTCTCAAGTTATTCTCACTTGTATTTGTGTACAAATTAGAATGTTGATTTTTATAATGGCATTTGCTGCATGGTAGACATTCACGGTGATTGGAAAGACAGAGGGAAAGCATGATATGCAGAAAGGATTAGGGCCTGGATTTGAACCTATAGCGTCTCAAGTGTGGTACACATCTGACCCCTTGGAGACACCAGGACACCCAGAGCACTGTAACCTTTAAAGCAGACGACTATGCAGGCTCTGTTTTGATTTGTAGTTTGTTTTTAGCCTTGCGACTATAAAACTGGTCTGCATATTAACCCCAAGAAAGCAGGGAATGGCAGAGATAGATTTCCACAGGGTTGCAGTGGGGCTGTAAGGTTTGCAGTATTCTGTCATTTATTGGATTCTATATAGAAAAAAAGTAAGAAAATGATAGTTAAAAAAGAATTGATGAAAAACAAGCTCACCCACACAGAGCTGGGCTCATGGCTGTATTTTGGTGTGTCACAAAAAATAAACTTAAATAAATCTCAATATCCATTTCTCTGTGTGGTGTGAGAAACCAATTCTCTCAACACAATGTCAAAGTACCACTCAATATGAACAACTTACCAACCACTTATCAACCATAATTTCAATAGTTTTAGTAGAGAGGGTGTGTGTGTGTGTGTGTGTGTGTGAGTGTGTGTGAGTGTGTGTGAGTGTGTGTGTGTGTGTG
>OOFE01045593.1:0-16243 GCA_900323365.1 Monocentris japonica | reverse complement strand
TCAAAATGAAGACCACATTTCCCATGAACATGTTGCAACTCGTTCCCCCTCCCCCTCCCTGGAGTCGCTCCATGTGCCTTTGTTTTGAAGAGCCAGAAGAAGAATAAAAGCCCTTGATAACAACCAATATACACTGATGAGGTCAGCTGAGGTGCATTAATAACATCATAATACATCTACAAAGTAAAACACATCCTGTTTTGTGCCGTAAATCAATCCAGCAGATGTTCCTGGTGGCACACAGTGTTAAATGCAGTGTAGAGGTCCGGTAGAGGCTGCCAGTCTTCTCTGTGATGCTCTTGAAAGATAAATTAAGAAATATATTAATACATTTAAACAAATGTGGTAGTGATTTATTGATGTTAAGATGCTACTGTATTTGTAGCACCTTGTCGTGTTGAAATGAGACATCTGTAGAGCAAAACCTCCCCACCCCCAATTACTGTGACCCGGCATCTCCAGAGGTTTCAGCTAGAAAAGCTAAAAAGCCTCGTTCTCAAGCCAAACAAAGCCAGTGCCAAAGCAATGTTATTGTTCCAGTAATTGGCATCGTGATGTATTCCCTCTTCACTAGATGTTTCTGTTGGATCTCTGCTCTAATTAGCTACTTGTCTGTATTGTGAAAATGTGACTTTATTGTTTCTCTCAGGGTTCAATTCAAGGGGATGGAAAAGCACGGGGGGGGCTGTACCAGAGGATTGTGTAGGAGGAGATGAGTTCTATCAATGTTGCTGCAATAACTACTGGATGCTGATAGTGATCGATAAAGGTCTTAGATTAGTGAATACCCTTTTAATTCAATGAAGTAAAAGTTGGCGGCCTAGTGAACACTGTGCAACGAGGTGCTGTGGCTTAGTTGGTTAAAGCGCCTGTCTAGTAAACAGGAGATCCTGGGTTCAAATCCCAGCAGTGCCTTTTCAAGGTGGGATGACTGGAGACTGTTGTGCTAAAGCAAATATCAGGTTTGACTCCTCCATCAGTCAATACGCCCCTCCTTCTCCAGGCTTAATGTAACTGCCTGATACTACCATATGATCCCTTGTGTTAAATGAGGGCATGTATACACTTCTCACATATGCGATGACGCAAAACCCTCTGGTACACTGAGTGCTCTGAATTGCCCAACATGCTCTGTTCTGCCTTTGTATGAAGTCCTTCTTCTAAGGTCAACCTTGATTATTTTTGCTTTTTTGTTGTTGTTGAAGGTTTACCTGGTCTACCATATATGGACTGAGTCAAGCCCAGGGACTAGAAATATCAAATTCCAAATGAATGCTATGACTGCAAGACGGAGGCTAAAAAAGCCTCGTTCTCAAGCCAAAAAAAAAAACAATTGACAAAGCAGTATTATTTTCCAGTATTTAACATGCCGATATATTATCTCTTCACTAGACGTTGCTGTTGGATCTCTGCCCTGATTTTGCTGGCTTACTCCTCTTGATTGTGAAAATGTCATTTTATTGTTTATGTCAATTTCACTGTAAGCTGAGCCAGAGACCTGTCGATATTGTTGCAATTCCTTGTCATATAAATAAAAATATATGATACCAAGAAAAAGTCATATATTGCATTTGCTGGAATTTAATAGCAGTCTTTCACGCCATCTTTTATGGTAATAACAAGCCGATGCTCATTCCTAACTATCATGTTCAGTCTTGGGCTGGAACTCTGACTTGTTGTACCGACTTAATATTTTCTTGGTTATTCAGAGTGAAGGGAAATGTCAGGATGGTTATCTAAAGTAGGAGACGACTGAGGAAAACTGGGAATGATTCTAAGCTTTTCTTTTGGTAATGCAAAATAAAACGGCAAACAGGTTTTCTTTTGAAATTTTATTTTGTAAATGCATTTTATGTAGAACAAAGAAAACAAAAATATAACATTTTTGGCAACTCTTTCTTTGTAACGTGTTTACATGTAACATTTATAACAGACTTATCACATGTTTCATAATTCATTATGCTATACTGCAATTTGCACCTGTCAAAGTGGAGGGCTTTTACTTTGAAATCTATTCTATATCATCATGGCAAGAAAATGATACACAAATGTGCAAGGGAGTATGTATAATAAATGCTGATTCATGAATGTGTCATGAAACATGTCATGAGCCTTTTAACAATGTGCTGTATAAACCCCTGACAAAAAACGTTACCACATTTTTACAATATATATTGAATTATCATGTTATGTACACTTTCTTTACATATTGGTAGAAATTTTTCACAATCACAGAAATCACTAGAAGAATATTTGTTTTCCTTTCAGATGCATATACAGTATTTACATACATTCATGGGTTTACATTTGACACCCATTCATAAAAGCTTTTTTTTCTGATTGTATGGAAGGAATGCCTTGCAAAGCATGTATACAGATCATACACGTCCTCCATACACCGTCCCAGTCAGGCGCCGTGTACCTCCAACATCCGAAAGGGTTTGATAATCATTGGCAGGCAACGCAATGTAGGTTCAGCAAAACAAACTCATCCAAAAAGCAAATTTTCTCATCCCTCAACTCAAACTTCAACATTCCCTTGTTCAGGCATTTCAATAATGCATGTTGGCAACCAATGAAGAGAACACACAACAAATCTCCTTTTTCGCAGCAGCCATTCCGTGTCTCTCCTATCGCTCATTTGGCTTCATGCAACTGAGATGCAAAATGGCACAGCTTAAAGCAATCTGCAAGTGTAAATCTAATGTGACGTGAAAGCAAAACTAAGCAATCGCTGTCCCCTTACAGTACAAGAAGAAGAAGGCAGTCAAATGCTTTATGTTTTATGTTTTATGTAACGGTCTGATGATGGGTCATAATGTTTTTTCGAACTTTGCCAAAAAGTCTATTAACAAATGCCAGGAGATCTAACGACTTGGCACTAACAAGTACTACCGCCTTTCTGTAGTATCAAAATGACGGGGATAAATAAACATTTCCCAGATGATTTGATAGAGAAGGGCAGACGGAGCGAAGACCAGTTGGATGTTTCATGTTGTAGCACCACACAGTTCCAGTCTGCTAACTGGTCCGCTCTCTCTGAGGGCTGTTCCAGTTAAAGTTGCAAAGTGCTCTTGCACCTTTAGATGTGTAAAATCTCCAGTACAATTCTCATCTGTATTGAAATGAAATCTACCTGCCAGGCTCTGCGGCAATTAAAGGAACTTGAACTTGGCACCTTAGGGGTCACCTTATATGGTGATGAATAGTCTGTTGACCAGTTGACACAAAAAAGACGACATGGCAGAGTAATGACGCAACCAGTACATGTCACACAAAACTAAACAAAATTACTGAGTACTGATTGAAAGGCCTGCTCATTCGACATACAGTAGAAACTCACTTTAGCAAATGATTTGTGCATGTTTCTCTGTTCAATACACCTCAGACTGATCATACTCTATCAAACCAGGTCCAGAGTTATTTTTTTTCTGGCTTTCCCAGTTGCTGGGCAGCCGCACAGAGCCTCAATGTGTGCTAGTGCAGGTTACATATCCTGCTGGTGAGCAGGAATTTAACATGAACTTGAACTTTAAAAGATATTTTGTTTTTCATGTTGAGGTACAACACCGTATACTGTAATGAGACTCCCTTGGCAACGGAGAGACTTAGGCAAAGCTAGAGGAATGTTGATGTATCATTTACTCTGCCAACTATGAAGACTTACACCACTGACATCAGAAAGGCCCCAACAGCTCCCATGCTTCCTAAACACAATGCTCCATGAGCTAACATTTCCAGGCAACAAATACAATTCAAGCCATCGAGCGATGAGTTTTCGCTAACATTGCTTAGCAACAAACATTTAGCTCCACAAAGTAAAAAATATAGGGGCTTAAAACAGTTGCGGACCCTCAATGTTGCAACCTTTTATCCATATGATACGTTTGACTCAGGTACACCAACAAAGTGTAAAAATACTTTGAATAGCAAATCTTTCTTTAGAGCTTCAAATTATTTCAGCTACAACATTTGAATGAGATGAAAAAAGAAATCTAAAAAAACAGTTATAATGTACAAGAAGCTTATTACACCTGTGAGGGTGTTGTGTCAAGTAACAGTTTTCTGCTTAATTCAGGCTTTTTGAGTCTTTTCCTCGCCACCCAATAAATTATCACAGTACCGTGAATGTACATCACACATACATGTTTGGACATAAACACTGCTAGCATACACCACCAAAAACTTTCAGCACAGACTCCCTTAAAAGGACTTTTACTCCCCTCTCTCTCACTCTCGCTCTGTCTCTCTCTCTCTCTCTCTCACACACACACACACACACACACATACCAAAAAGCACACAGCCCTCCCCCCTGCTCAGCGTCAGTCCGTCAGGGTGGGGTCAGCGGGGTCAGTTTGCAGAGCGTCCTGTCCTGCTGCTTCGTGGAAAGCGATGGACTTTGAGGTGTTTCGACAGGTGATCGCTGCGGGCAAACTTCTTCTCGCAGACGATGCACTGGTACGGTTTCACCCCGGAGTGGGAGCGCCGGTGTCTGGACAGCTCGTCCGAGCGGGAGAACCTGCCAAAATAAGAATGAGAAAGACAACGGGGTGATTTTTCTGATGTAGCTTATTTCATTGGGACATTAAACTTCTTTTCTTCTTTCATTATTTCCATTTTTTATGTGTTACCCCCTGATCCTGAATCGGCAGTCAACACGTGCAAAGAAACATTCACATGCACTTCCATACTTGCTACATTTGTACGTCACACCTTGTACCACACTACGTGGCCCCTCTGCTCACCGCGCTTGCCACTAATATAAGTGTGTTAGTCGTACCATTCAGAAAGAATGGTACAACACTAAATAAATAAAGCAGTCGTGCTTCAAGCTGCCAAACCGCAACATAAAAGTCATGTCAAACCAAGTCAAGAGTAATCGGAGAGGTGTGAGGCTATACGTGTGTGTTGCCCTGCTTCTTCTCTGTGACGTTAAAGAGCCCGGTCCATATTTAGCTCAACACATGAGCACTATAAATCCAAGCACAGCCTATTCTTGGGCTGGTCTGGGCTCTACGGGGCAAACTCTGGCTAGCGTACGCCGGTCAGATGGCATGACAGCAAAGGGTTAAGGAGATGATAAAGTAGTGCATGTATTGTGTATTTGTGTATATGCGTGTGTGTGTGTGTGTATGTGTTGGTCAAATAGTTTAATCTGTATGGGCTGATTTCCTGCACCAGCAGACTGAAGCCATGAAGGCGATAATTCACAGTTATTTCAAACCATTTCCACCCCAGACACGGATTTCACAACTGGCCTCTTCATCATTTTAACGGCCCAGCAATAAAACGCGTCATCGAAAGATAACTGACGGGGCTAATAAGACTAAGCTAATGGAATTTGAACTGACAGGAGCAAAACACCTTATTTGGCTGATTTGGCACTGAGGCCTTATTTAGCTGCATCTCTGCAATGGACTTGTAGTTGGTTCAAACCATATCTGAGGGTTGCCAGGTCTGCATGTATTTACAGGTATTTTACATTGTAGGCTTTTAGGCGACCTCTTTGTGCATCATCATCATCAACTTTATTGCAGGTAGTGAACAAATAGAAGTGCAATGGACAACAATACTGTCCAGTGCTAAGGGAGAATTTTTCACATCTTTCACATCGCAGGTCTTTGTACAATTCAACTTCTAATCATCTTAATTGAAACTTAACCTTGTCTGAAGGTGGATGGATGCTGCATGAAAGAAACCCAATCTGAATAATGTGATGGGATTTCTGGCCCAGAGAGGATTTTGTAGCCATGCCAATTTTCAGCTGTCGCAGTTTCTCCTGGAGAAATTAGGCTGACATTTATCCATATATTGCCATAGTCAGATTAAATCCGACTGTACGTAGGTGCTGTATCTGTGGCATGTTCAATTTACTTGACTAATGCAGCATGGATCCAGTGTAGGGGACTTCTACACTGCAAACCAATGTATATGCCAAGCTGAATTATTCTGAAGAAGACTTTAGCCTTTTACTTTAATATGAGTGATTCTTGAATCTGTGGAGTAAAAAAAGAGATGCTTTAAAAAAATTCTCTTACACTGCTATATATCGTCAATCTGTGACGTTCAATGCATTCCAGGAGTTATTTTGTGATTAAGTTTTGTAATTTACCTTTTTATTGTTCCCTCAACCTGAAATGTCTACTTCTACATCAGTGAGTGATTTCCTACATATCCCAGAATGCCTCTTGACAAACCACGAAACGGAGAGATGGGAAGACCTGGAAGCGTTCACACGTTGAGCTCATTAGGAAGCCATTAGCTATTGCTAGCTAGCTCCATAACAACAACTCGTTAGCGCGTTGCTTTGTCAAGCAAATGAACTGCAGCTGGTATTTCTAGTGAATCTCAAAAAGAGATAATTGTGCAGAAGCGTGAATACAACTTGTAATCATTATTTTTTTATGATCTTGGACTGTGGACGTTGGTGGAATCACGGCAGCCATGTTTGACACACTTTCATTATTTGTACCGTCAGGTGGGAGATATCGGAGTCTACCTCAGAGGAATTACCACTAGGAGGCTGACGGGAAGGTTTTCGGAAAAGTATCCGCTGTGGGTTTTACATGTAGGTGGAGACAGGGCCCAAGTGGCCGGGACTCTCACTCTAACCCAGGCCACCCTGCACACAGAGACCGCTACATACTGCAGCCTATATTACAGTGTGTTGACTGTAAACTTTCCTCCAATTCCTATTGTCCATGGCAAACAACCCACACCAAAAGAGAGCAATACCATTTTAGCGATACATATGCCTACCAAAAGTGTGTAGTACCAAAATCAATGTTTATACACACACACACACACACACACACACACACACACACACTTTCTGACCTCCTGTAAAAGTAATGGAAAACCATTCTCAAAGAGACCTACAAAGTCCAAACAGCTCCATTCCACACAGGTCACAGCTTCATTCACTACAAGCCTAGTAATGATTGTTTACTGTTATGGACCATAGCAAATCTCTCCCTTTTACCACTGTACACAATGCACACAATAATCTGACTCACATCAACTATTTACAGCCTGGCCAAGAGGGGCCCTGGCTTCAGAAGCTAGCCAAATGTATTCTCAGAACATAGGCTGCATCTCCATATGAACAAAAAAGTAAAATGTGTCTTTTTTAGCTAGAAGCTAATGTGTGCAGGCACTTGTGATCTGCTAGCATGATGCAGCTTCTGACTGGCTCAGTCCCTTGCTTGTGACCATATCTGTAATTTTACAGCAGTTTGCCAGACGTTTTTCTTCTTCCTCTAAATGTCAGTCAAGAAAGAAGCCCTTTGCTCTTTGAGTCTGAGGGGCTGACACCAAAACCTGATGTTTATCGTTGATGTTTTAGATCACTGAAAATGTTCCTCCTATTAAATTCCATTGTAGCTGCGCTGGAAATATCTACGTTTGGCCAATTACTCACAGGCATATGAAAAACACACCACCAAACAACAAAAGGGGACATAGAAATACAAGGTACAGCCACAGTAACTATTTTTAATTTTTTGCTTTAAGCCTGGAGGCAAGTTAACATGAAGAAATGCTGACTAATGGATGCGGCTGCAACTATGTTTGTTATATATCAAAAGCCAAATGTTTGACTTTGTATTGACTTGTCTGGCATATGAGAATGCTTACTGATGCTAAAAGTATTAACCGAGAGGCGTGTCAGTAATACTGATACCAATCACAAACCACATCAATTTCTTTGGAAATACAGTCTGCACTGTTCACTATGTACTTTAGCTCTGCACTGTGTTGTACTCTCTGTGTCACACACACACACACACACACACACACTACACCCTAAAGCTGGTGCTGTACCATATCAGCTTCAAGCTGGGGCATGATAGAAACCATGTACAGCTATTATACTGACTCAAGCTGGGCCTCAGCCCAACTATAACATACCACACCAAGGGGGCTCTTTCAACAGAACATGAATTTAAGTCTTATGCAAACAGACAGCCTGATTGTTCTTTAAATCCTGATCAGGCGCCAATTCTCTTTCTCACAGGTTCTCGCCATCTGTCTCTCTCAAGCTCATACTCTCTCTCTCTATCTCTTCCCCTATTCCTTTATTTTCCTCTCTCTCTATCCTCACCTAACTCACTCCGGTTTTCTCAACGTTATACTTCCCAGGGCAGATGGGAGAGGTCAATTAGTTCATAATTGCGAGGGAATGGGTGGGGGATGCTCCTGTAGTTCACAGTGTTTTTTTGTTTTTTTTCTGGTTTCTGCACCGTACGCCCCTGAGGCAGGTTGGTGTGGGTGCAGCATGATACATAGTATAGATATTAGCATGGGCGCTGTGGGAAACACATACACAGGTTTTGTTCCAGCTTGTCCCTGAACGCAGCTCTGCAGCTGACAGAGCATGAAGATAACCCAGGAGATGCGGCGATCAAGTCTGTTATATACCCGAAAAATTACAGCAACACACACACGGACGTGCACGCTTTTCTTCACCATTTTTTCTCCCTTCTTCTCTGTTCATTTTGTCCCTCGTACTCCTTCCTGTCTCTCTGTCAGTACGTCTCTGTTTCTATCAGCGGCTCATATTCAACTCTGTGCAAGTTCAAAGGGAAATCACATTAAGGCATGACGGCAGAAATCAGAAACAGAGGTTCGCCTCTAACATGCAAACCTACATACAGACAAGCATAAAAATTGCTTTGACTGATTTCCCAGTAGTGCAGATGGTTTACGGCGACAGGGTGGCCAAGCGGTTAGAGAGGCCATCCTTCAACCAGAGGACCTGAGTTCAAGTTCCCGTTTCAGCAGGAATCCTTGGCAATGAAGCGTCCTTGAGAATGACGCTCCAGGCCTGCTGTTCCAGTGTTTCCCATACATAGACTCATCTGTGGCACATTAGCACAGCCGCCACAAAATTATAAATTGGTCAATATATAGAAATTGATCTAAATGGATCTCTAACGCGCCATGTTATGTTTTCTGTCTCACCAGAGACTGATCTCACTCAGCTGTAGCTTGTAAACACACTGCACCACGAGGCTTCTATCCTCATCCTGTGACATCACCTGCTAGACAGACAAGGGCAGTCTGACCTCAAAAAGCTGTGTGACAAAAACCTGATGTCAACTTGTGAATTGTTAGTAAAACTATTTTCCTCCAATATTGAACTTGGGATGTTACTGTCCGTGAAGTGAAGTTACCCCAGCTGCTAGCGGAGTCTATATAGTCACGTTATCATACATCAACGAGTGGAAATTTTATTTCTCCCGTGCAACATGTGTTCCCTCAGATGAGCATTGAAACGGTCCCTAACTTCCCTAAAGCGACCAATAAAGTATCACATTAAAATTTAGAGATAGAAGTTCTCCTAATCTGTCTTTCTTTCTCGAGGACTCTCTCTAGTCAAGCACAAAAATCCACTGATAAATCACGTTCATGCACGACTAAAAAGCTCATGACAGAGATAAGCTTGCCACCTGAAAACATTGTTTCGATGTTTTTGTTGTTGCGATGAATGTATCAGCCGACAAGGGCAAGCGACTGCCCTGACATCAGGCACACACGCGTCACGGTGTTATTACAGCAAACTGTTTGGGTCTGTGCCCCGCTGTCCTATAAAAACCTCACATCACAATCTCCATGCAGGTCTGTGCTGAAAATGCTGCATCTGTCTTAGTGTATGCGGTGTTGTGTCCAAGCAGGTGCGTGTGTGGTTGTATGTGTTGTGTGCATGCGCTCTTTCATGTGTGTACATGCGTGTTTGTCTACACTATACATAAGGATCTGTACAAAAGCATGCGTGTGAAGTGAAGTGAAGTGAAGGTTAGACTGATGTATCGGGCCGATATGGGCCTGATGGAAGTGAGCATATGATTTTACTCAACAGCTTCAGGGTTGTCAGTCTGTTAAACCTGCAAAGAAACCTGCCTCCCCCGGCCTTAAGGGGCTACTAACCCACCTAAGAATTTCATCGGCATGGGTTTTAATAGAGATTAGTTTCCCCTGATGGTCTAAATGCTGTTTCAGAGGCTTTTGCACCCTAATACAATTCCGGGGAAAATACTGAAGACCTTTTTGATTTTTGTTTTGGTGTGAAAATTGTCAAGTGAATATTGGTGTAAAATATTGGCAGCTTCAATCCAAAAATAGTGGTGTTGGTATCTGCCTTAAAAACCCCTGTTGGTCTAACCCTAGTGAGAAGCGTAACAGAAGCAAAAATCTCAGGGAGAGAGAGACAATGAAGTTTCCCTCTTTCTACTCCAGTAGCTGCAACACATGGATCTATTCTCAGGTTACAGAGGGCCAAGGTGACAGGAGCAGGGAGAGGGCAACTCTATATTAGTCTATATATTATCAGTATATCCCTCTTGTAATGAGAAACCCCTGTAACTCCAGGTTTGGGGGGTATTTTTAAGACAAAGCTGTTTTACTTAGGTCCTGGAAATGGGATGAGATGAGAAGAGAGGAGGCCTGCAAATGTGAGTCATAGAAGTTCCCTCAACTCCACTACAGGGTTTTCTGAACACAGCATTAGGACTGGTACAAGAGTGCAGCAGCAGTGCATCCAGCATATGAAAAGTGTGATTCATATAGACTTACTAGAAGCAGAAAGCAACTCATTGTGCTTGAATAAGACTATAAATCAGGTAGTGTGGTGACAGTACTGTACACCTGCTGAATTAAGTGAAATAGTTCCTACCTATATTTTATACCATCAGTGAATGGACAAATACAGTGCAGTGACAGCTTATTTTAACGCACAGTGAGGTAGACTCTGGCACAAATAGGATTCAACAGGCTGCACTAGGCAAGATTTTTATGGAAAAATACGGCCATCTTATCAGCCTAAATCCCAACGTGGAGCTGCAGCAGAGAAGAGCGTCCCATCCCCACAAATTGAGACCCTCTAGATTCACCGTATTTGCCCGAATGAAATTCCACCAAAGGAAGTAAAGAATCAAATCTTAAAAGCGAAATCCAAACTGTCTCCTAAGCAGCAGTGATCGAGCGCTCCGTCCAGAGAAAGCTGGACTCACCAACGTTAGATCATTTCTCGTCTCCTTGGTTTCCTTTGGTATAAAGCATCACAGAGCGGCCGGGTTGGTAAACCTGAGCGTGCTGTGTGCAGTTTACTGATGTCACATTACAGGATTTCTGGGTATTGAAGTTGACAATGTGCAAAATTGCCTGGTGCAGCTTTAAGCAAACGTTTGAAATGTGCTATAGCTGTGCTTCCATCTGTAGTTTTAAAGCAAATACCTAGGCTTCTGAATGTAAAACATATCCACCTGAAAAGTGGTTTACGTCACGTCATTGTGTTCAACCAATGCATTCCCATCTCCATTCCATCTGTGTTTACTTTCTATTCACATAATTTCTTTATCGACAAAATAAAACACTTCTGCCTCAAGCCAGCGTATCATTCTTGTTGCAATATTGAAAAAAATGCATAAACATTTTTCTTTTCCATTCAGCCTTTCTAATTCGATACACACGTATATACCCGGCTAGAGAGCATATGATAGAATATGTGTCATATCTTGAGTATTTCACGGCTGCAGATATACTAGTATGTCCCAAAATCTCCCAGTTCACTGATAAGCCCTGGACTAGAGGGAGAATTTATTGCTGAGCTGGGCCAAGCTTATCTAATTCTCTCTCTCTCTCTCTCTCTCTCTCTCACACACACACACGCCTCTATATGCAGCATTGTGCAATAGAAGCAGCAGGTATAGAGGTCTATTTACTTGTCTACTGCCTCAAAAGGGCTCAAAGGGCTGTCACTTGTACTTTGGATATGGTTGTTTAATAACTTGGCTTTCCTATTGAGATGATGTGTACGGTGAAGGAAATAATGAACAACAGAACAGCAGATCACGCAGGCTTGCGTGATCATGACGCTTCAAAAATATTATATCGTGGGATTGAAAATTCATTTGAGCCTGTCTGAAGTCAAAACTTTGAACTTGTTTCTGTCAAGTGGTTGCAGACAGAGAGCAAACAAGTGGAATAGCTAGCAGGGGGCAAAGTCTGCATGCAGAGCACTTCAAAGGGCTTTCTACAGTATCTAATCTACAACTCTACCATGGTACAAAAACACACAGATAGCGGGGACACAGAGCTAGCAAGTAGAACAGAAAAAGTATAATTTACATTTAGCTTCTCTGAAGATAGGCCGCGACCATTTCCCATCCCCTACCATCGAGAAACTATCACGGCTTACCTTCCTGTGTTTAGACCCGACCTTGTATATTCTTCCTTTCAAAGCAGGATAAACACATATTTATTTCCCCATAAAAAACCTTCCCTCTCTCGTAAAGTAATATCTTGGCTGCAACAAAATGACGATAAGTAAAGACATTAAAGGGTTTTATTGGAAGGCTTTCTGTTGTTTTTCTTGAAGAGAGTCTTTTCTTATCTGTAGTAACCCCACTAAACAACATCTCCAACACTGTTTTTATCTTCATATGATAAGCCCAGACACAGCAGTCTCTAGTTTTCTCTAATGTCTACACAACAGGACATGTCAATATCAACAGCTATCTTTTATAGTGTCTCTGTCAATTCGTCAATAGAGTAAGTTGATAACCCTGTTCACAGTAATCTATGTAGTTTACGTAAATATAGAACAGTTAGCAGTGTAAGTGCACTAGATTTCACTTTTTTGCACTTTTTTTGGGAAAAGTATGGATTTCCAGATTTGCACAGTATGCTTCTTTCACCGGGAGGGGAAAAAAATAAAAGCTATTTTTATCCATCCATCCATCCATCCATCCATCCATCCTTTGATCAGATCTGACTCATGACGTGTCTGAATAGTGATGTTAAGACAATTCTTCATCTAATTTATCAATGCATCCCTCTAGTCGTGAATCGCTCTCTGTTCCCGCTAATTCAGTCTTGCGATCATTTGAACTAATGTAATCGCATTTGGTTCTGCTCACCTCCATCCACAGCCGGGCCATGTGCAGGCGAAGGGTTTCTCCCCAGTGTGCCTCCTAAGATGGGCCTTAAGGTGGCTGCTCTTGGTGTACATCTTATTACAGCCAGGAAAGGAGCACTTGTGCATTTTTATAAGGTCCGCTACTGCGCTCTTCTGGTACTTCTGACCCCCAATGAGCGACCCTGTGGTTGAACCTCCTCCTACCCCTCCTTCCCCGAGCCCCATGGGCTTAGCAGCGATGGGCACTGGCGCGATCCGGACAAATTTTGATGAGCTGGCGGTTCCAGTTGTGCTTGTGCTGGTAACGTTTGCTGGGGGAACCAGCTGAGGCACCAAGGCAAAGGTCTGCCCCTGGATGTTGACCAGGAGCTGAGCTATTTTGATGTCTGAAGGGGTCTGGGGCTGCTGGGGCTGGGTTTGCTGGGTGACAGTGTTTGATATAGCACTGGGGTTGGGCTCTTGTTTGATCTGTATGGGCTGGATTTGTAAGATGACAGGCATGCTGGATGCAGCACCCGAACTGTCTGTTGAGCCTGATGGTGATCCGCAGTTCTCCTGTTTAATGCCATCAACAACTCCACTACCAGTAGAACTAGCAATGCAACTAGAATCCATTGATGATGGTGTCTTGTCCATTTCGGACTCTGATGGCGTATGTTTGGTCTCTGTGTAGGAGGAGAGTGGAGAATGAGCAGCAACAGGAACAGTCTGATCTGAGTTCTCTGACACGGACCCAAGTTCTCCTGTTATCGTCCTGGGACTGTCCGCCTCAGTGTCCTCTGACGTTGGTGACATCCCTCCATCGCTCCCCTCCTCTTCTTTCTCCATTGCCACCTCCATGTTCTCCTCCAGGAACTCCTCAATCTCCTCCAAGGTCGGCTGGAAGAGGAGCGCTGTGGGGTCCTGCAGCTCATCCAGGAAGACGGGGAACTCGTAGCCATCCTCCTTGGCCTGCTGCTGGAGGAGGCTCAGCCGCTGCTCCCTCCTTGACTCCCAGGCCAGGCCCATTGGCAGCAGGGGGGCAGTGGGAGGCGAGGAGGTGGAGGACGATGATAGGGAGGACAGGGACAGAGAGGAAGATGGAGGAGCAGAGAGAGAGATGCCGCTACTGCTAGCACTACAACTTAATGACGTGGCAAGTGAGGCCTGTGAGAGGAGGAGGTCCAGCAGACTGTCTTGGCTCTCTCCTCCCGAGGAGCTACTCCCGCTGCTCCTGCTCCTTCTCTCGTAGCTGGAGCCCAGGAGGTGCCGCGATGACGAAGACTCAGGGCTGGAACAGAGGGAGGAGCGAGGGCTGGAGGAGTCGCTCATGTCATCCTCGGAAACAAACGGCGAGGAGGACAGTGTCATCCCCTGGTGGTGGTGGTGGTGGTGATGGTGATGGTGATGGTAGATGCCCGCATCAGTTACCATGACGCCTGGCGACACGCATCCATTGCCGTGGTGATAGCGGCGATTGCAGTCGGACACCGGAGAGCCGGTGTAGTACAGAAAGGTCTCCTCGCCAAGCGGCAAGTGATCCACCATTCCTGAGCGGATAACTGGCAGCTGTACTGTTTGCTCTGCTCTGAAAGTCTTGCTGTTCTGTTGGAGATTACCTGGATGTTTTTGAGGAACTTCACAGCTACACTCTTCTTCCTGTAAAAGAAAGATGATTGTATTCATCAGCTATGACACTGAAAGAAAACTTGAAGGTGGACTGCATCTGAGCCAAAACTCAACGTACTGTAGAATATGTCGAATTGGATATTCACCATCTGATAAAAGTGGCATTCAAAATGATTTCTGGTGTGAAAGTAAAGCCCACCCAAGAATTACGATGTAGTTATTATAGCTAATCTTAAACAATTGGCTTAAACCATTAGCAATCTTAAACCATTGGCTTAAGATTGCTAATAACATGTCTCACATTTGAGCCAGAGGTAAAAGTAGAAGTAAACTGGGAGAGCTTGCAACTGAGTAATAAATTATTTTTGGCAAAACTAACATTAACACTAAAACTAGTATGAGAAAACAGTCACAATAGTTTGCGGTCATAATTTAACATTATGTTTAGTTAAGTGTTTCACCAGATAGAGACAGGTAGCCCCTGAACTTTATTTCTGTAAACTGGCAGACTGACAGCTTGCCAATATTCCTATAGGGACTTGATGTGTCTGTTGTACTCAACAGTGAGTTTATAGTGACCTTAATGTTATTTTTATCTCCTATGGTAGCTCTATAGGGACTTTTTTATGGCGAATGTGTGCCTGTGGTACTCTATATACAGTATACAGTTACTGCATGGTACTTTATGGTATTTTTGTTCTATGATATCACTATAATATTCCTAGAATCCTATATATTTTTGCTGTGATATCTGAATAGTAACCTATCCTTCAAAAATGCATTATAGAGTTACTATAGTTCTTTTTGGTAAGGGTTTCTAGTTATGCACTGCCTGCTGCTTGTCCAAGAGCTTTGAAGCTGAAGGCACTCCAAAGGGAAAGTCAACCACGTGTGAAGAAAGTGGAATTTGAAGACCTTGTGTGTGTGTGTATGTGTGTGTGGTGTGTGCGTGTGTCCCACTGCAGGGACAGGCGCTGCAGCTGCTGGTGCACTCTGCAAGTTGACCATGTGGAATCAGGGGTTCCCACTCCCCACCACTTCTAACATTAAAACCGTATGGTTTTGCTGGCATTCAATGGTATTTTTTTCCTTCTTCTATTTTTTCCTCTCTCAGGGTCCTTGCTACAGTTTGGGATTTTTTAGCACCCAGAGTGACTTGTCACCCTTAGGAAAAAAACAACTTTAGTAATCCTATAGTGGGTTTTAGAGGCATACTATACAGGAATAACAGCAAAATTATAGGAATATTGTAGTGATACCTTAGATAAAAAACGCCATTAAAGATCACTAAAAACCCACTATACCACAGACACACTGTAGGTGTAGGAAAGGTGCATGGTGAATATTTTCGTCACCTCATTCAGTAAGATCAGTGGATTTCGGTGGGATGAGGAGTAAAGGATTTAGTACCTATTTTTATCCATCCAATGGCCCACAAACAATGTCGGCTTGGCACTCCTTCTACATCCAAGCAGAGTAAATGCAAGAGATTATCAAACGGCCTAGTTAACTGCAATGGGTCGCCTCGAGCTTACGATGATTAAAAAATGGCGATAAAACTCTGTGTAACACCGCAATGGGCTACATGCGAACAGAATGAATAGCTATGAAGGAGAGATAAGGCTGGCGAAAAAAAACCCGAATGTGTGTGCGCCCTCTTCTGTAAAGCTAAAGCAGCGGTTCCCAAACCTCTAGGGTCCGTGAAGGGGCTGCAGGAG
>OOFE01045590.1:15303-29844 GCA_900323365.1 Monocentris japonica | reverse complement strand
TGCGATTGTGCAAGCAAGTTGGGTCTTGTTTCAGGGTGCGGATGTTTGCCGTCAAACTCTTCATGTATCTACTGTGAGCACTACGTTAAGCTCTAAACACAAATAATGAAGCCTTTTTGGGGAGATGAGGACATTTCACCTGCTTCTCACTTCAGCAGGGTGAGGCCTAAGGCTGGGGTTCAGGTCTAAGATTAGGTTTGGAATAGGTTAAGGTTAGGGTAAGTGTTAAGTTTAGGTATCAGTGAGGGCTAAACTTATGGAATGAAAGTAATCAGTGTAAAGTAATAGTGCAATTTAGTGAAATCAACTCATCTTTAATCATTAACTCATTGGATGGAGATGTTTGTCAATATTTGTCGTCTTACAATTCCTAGTTATCGGCTTCAGAGCATAAGTTCATGCCTTGTGACCTAAAATTATTTTTTTAAAAACCCATCATACCAAGCAGTCGCTAAACTGATAATGTTAAAGTTCTGTAAGAAACATTCTTATGAATTGCATTTGAGGTAACGCACCAGAAACACTTCCTTCTTCCTGTGTGGATAAAGTTACAGTTACTTAGTTACAGTTACAGTTACTTACGTATGTATCTTAGGTGATTCAAAGGCCAATTTCCGATTAATTCTAACCATGATGAATTTCTGTTTCTTTTAGGTGTGGCAAGAAATTTCCACATCTTGCATCAGTTCAGTCAGCTGCTTACTATTAGCCACATGATAATCATCAACTACTGACACTAAAAACCTTCTCACTAGTGAAAGAGTAAAGAGTGGATTCAACTGACGAGCACTTGTCAGTATGACTAGACATTTCATGATTGAACTTAAGTTCACACTGAATTTTACCTGAGAACTAAAGTTTTTACTGGAAACAGGTGTTTAGCTTATTCTACCTGTGTGTGTGTGTGTGTGTGTGTGTGTGCGTGTGTGCGCATCTGCTGATCCTGCCCTGACTTGCCTGAGAGGGAGAACTTTCTAGAAGTCGTCTTCCTTTGGTGCTGCACTTCACATCTCACCTCTCTTGCCTTTGGCTCTTATGTAGGAAAAGAAGTCTTGGAGAATTCTCTCACTGGTGACAGAGAATTAAAGTTGCTTCATGTAGCATTTTTAAACAGCAATATATCATTGTCAAATGAACTGTGATGGTATGGTATAGTTACCAGAAGCAAATGAAACCAGGGTAGAGACGATTGGTAGCCACTATCTCACACCAGTAGTATTATAGAAGTAGTGTTTCTCAATTCAAGACCACATTTCCCATGAACCCTGTTGCTTCCTGTTGCAAAGAGGATCTTTGCTTCTTCAGTCCGTTTCGTTTTACTGAAGAGGATAAGCATGTTGGAAGTGACTTTTTACATCGGTCTAACACTTGTTCCACCAACTGCCATTGCAAGAAACTCTGAAAGCTTTAGCTCTGTTTGCGCAGGAAGAACAGTGCCCCCTTCCTGTTTTGGGTCAAAAGCAATCCAACAGATTTCCTGTGATACCTGATGGCACACAATGTAAAATACAGGATAAAGTACAGTGTAGAGGCCGCTAGAGATTGCTCTGCTCTCGTTTGTTCATGGTCATCATTCTAATTCCTCAAAATGAATGTGTATTAATGGTTTATTGATGCTACACACTGCACCTTTAAAACAGACATGGGTAACCATCTTCACAGGCTCTCGCATCAGAAAGTCTTTAAATGAAAAACCTTTCAGGAATCTGTCTGTTCTGCTCTCTTCTCTCTCTCTTCCCCAGAACTCCCCTCCTTCCTTTCTCTCCCCCCCTGACTCTTCTATTTCAGCCTCACCCTTCTCCTGACCCACTTCATGCGGTCTGAATCTGAGAGGGAGAAGTCTAGGATGACTTGTATGACTTGTATGGTGTGGGGTGGTATGGTGGCATGGGGCTCTTTCTGACTGCTTTTTCTGGGTGGTGACCAGCAGCAGAAGTACACTAAGCATGCAAAAAGTCAAATTCTGGGTTAAACAGACGAGCACAAACAGCAAAATAGTTTGCGGGTTTCAGGAGAGTCTCAGGAATGTTTTTTCTCAACAGATTGTGTGAAGAGTGTGTGTACTGATGAGGGAATTCCAAAACTAGTGCTGTGTTTGAATTATATAGAAACAAAACAAGTGGCTGTGTGACTGTGTGACAATGCGTTTGTGTGACTACTGTGTGACTGTGCTACCCTGAAGGCCCAGCTGTGTCGGTTCCTACTCAGCACGGTAGCGCCTTACACAACAAATGACATCACCAACATTGTCATGTTAGCAACTCCCACTCCTATGGTTGCAGCCTGCAAAGTCATTTCACTGACATGGACACTGACAAAAATACCGCAAACTACGAGGTAGTAAAATGATAAGTCTGTAATGATATTTTCCAAAACTCAGAGAGAAATATAACATGCTGCTGGTTTGGGTCAGAAACGTGAGCTTGTGAGCAGAAGGTTGCCGTTTCAGGGAAAATCTGCCATGGACACTCACCGGCCACTTTATTAGGTATTCCTGCTCCTGCTCCTCCAAACAGCAAATCATGTGGCTGCAACTCAATATATAAAGCATGTAGACATGGTGAAGTGGTTTAGTGTTTTGTTCAACCAACATTAGAACGGGAAGATGAGTGATCTAAGCGACTTTGACCGGGGTATGATTGTTGGTGCCAGACGTGGTGGTTCCAGCATCTGAGAAACAGCTGCCCTGCTGGGATTTTCACACGCTACAGTCTCGAGAGCTTACAGAGAATGGTGCGACAAACAAAAACATCAAGCGAGCCAAAAACACTTCATTAATGAGAGAGGTCAGAAGAGAATGGGCAGACTTGTTCAAGCTAACAGAAAGGCCACAAATGCTCCAATAACAGCTGTTAATGTTCTGGAGGCAAAAAGGGGGTCCTTCCCGGTACTAGATAGGTGTACCTAATAAAGTGGCCGGTGAGTGTAGGTGCTCTTGAGCAAGGCACTTAACACTCTGGGAAGTTGTTTACATTGCAAAACTGTACTGGGCAGCTCTGTGTGTGTGTAACCATCCTCTGTTGCTGCTGTTCATGAGAACATGCTCTTAGTCAACTTGTCTGGTTTAACAAGGGTTTAGTAATATTATGGTTTGCGGCAACACTGCAGTATCATCAGCTGAACAATTTCCCCTTATTGGAATATGTCTAATGAACTGTGCTTTCTTGCAAGTCAGTGCTACAGAGATATTGTAGATATACTATCAAAACAATGATTATTGTCTTTCCTTTTGCTGAGTTTATATGATTATACATCATGGTCGACATCCTTGTGGTGGAGTTCAACTGCAAAAACAAACAATGTAAAAAAAACCAGGAAGAACAAACCAGTTTAAAGGGGTTTTATTTAACCTAGCCGTATACCTACTAGTACTCTGCTGTTGATTACTGTTGCATTGTTTAAGACATTGTCCAAAATAATACAGAAGAAACAAAGAATATTGATTCGATATGCACTGCTACTGATAACTGGATAGAAAGATCACCTTCGGACTTTTGGCCTGTAACAGGCTACGGTAGAGTTTTGGTTTCAAAACGTTTCCCCAGTAATAAAATCTGATGCCAAGTGCCACATGTAACAGGTCAGAAAGCAAATTGGCAGCATTTTGTGTTTTATACTCTGTCCATTGACCCCAAACTAAAGGTCTAAATTTTCATGGACTGAATGGGAAATCAGCATTGGCTGAAAACATCCCTATGTGAGATCTAGCAGAATGAATGGGGTGACACAGCTGATCTGGATGGGGTGGAGGTGTGTTTTGGTGCTGTCTTTTTATATTATCTGTTATTCACTCATGTGGATCAGCAATTATGATCCAATAAACTGTCGGCCAGTCAGTTCATGATTAACTTGATTTAAATAGGTTAGCAGCTAGTATGTTTGTGTGTGTGTGTGTGTGTGTGTGTGTGTGTGTATGCATGTTGTTAAATTGATAAATATCCCTCTAAAGTCACAAACTGGAATGCTCAAGAAAATTCAGAGGTGACTGCTACAGGTAGTATTATTACTTTAATAAATAAAAAAGGGAAAAAACATACACACAGTCTTGAGTTCTTTTCCACCTCGATGAAGGCAGATCACGGTTCGGGTCAATTCACAGTTGCTTAAATCATTTCAGCGTGCAGATTTTCCTCCATCAAAACGTTGTCTTTATTATGTCTATTGCAGTTTCCTATTTTACTTTTTGTTATGAATGAAATAAAAGTGAACTGACCCCAGCCCTGTAACAGAATCATAATTTATAGTATTCTATGTACTATTTTTTTGTACGCTTCATGTGGTTAAGATAAACTGTGATGTTTGTTCATCCTCCATTTACAAACCCCCGAAAGGTTACTTCACTTCCTGTACAGTATGTCAATGAGTAACTACATGAACTGCCAGTATAACATCATCAGTCCCGCGTGGTGTAAGGGCAGCCCTCTTTAGGCTGAAGCTGATTGGCTCTCGCCTTGTAGATGTATGGGAATGCTATCATCTGCAGAGTTGTTGCTTGTTTCCTACTTGGCAAGGTTCAGTCTTTTCATATCTTGATGTTGTTGCTGTTGTGCCACTAAACCTAACCTAACCCAACAGTGTGTATGTGTGTCAGAGTGCCTATATTTGTCATCCTTATGGGCCACTATGATAGATCATCAGGGTCATGGGTAGCCACTCAATGAACAGCATATGACCTCTGACCTTCCTGTGGTTGGAGGAGGACATCTTGTTCTGTTCCTGACTGTCCCTCTCTGTGGGATTGACGCACACTCAGGAGACTGATTGTGCGTCACATACAGTACATACAAACGCACACACATGGACATGCACGTACACACACACACAGACACACACACAGACGCACAAACACTCATCCTCCCACCTCGCTGTCATTTCCTCCATCCTCTGACTACAAGGCCATGAATATGTTTTGCTTTAAAAATGATCATCTTCTCTTCTCTTCTCTTCTCTTCTCTTCTCTTCTCTTCTCTTCTCTTCTCTTCTCTTCTCTTCCCTTCTCTCCTCTCCCCTAGGTGTGCCCTGCTCTGGGGGCTGAGTGCTAGGCATGCTGGGCAAGGCCCCGTCCACCACCATCAGTCTCAGTTTGGTGAACTCTGAAATTTCTGACATCACAGCGGACGTCCCGGACTGACGCGGTATCGAGATGGCCAACCTGGTGGAGAGCCTGGATACCAGGGAGCTGGACATGGGGGAGGGAGAGGAGATTGACTTTGATGGAAACTACTTAGGTGTGTGTGTATGTGTGTGTGTGTGTGTTTCTGCATGTGAGTGTGATGTCAGTTCCTCAGAATCAAAGACTTGTCATTGCCCCAGTGTTCACAAACTATTTGGCTAGGGACAATAGCCATATTTATTTGCTCAGATGCCCACTTTTGATTGAAAGCAATAAATTCACACCCCTTCTCTGGGGAATGTCATTGAAATAGAAGTAGACAAGGCAGGTTGAGTGAAAGTGGATACATCAAAAAAGCAAAAACACTTCATTGGAATGAACTGTACAACTGTACAAATTGCTGCTATCTAACACTGTCATAGGGTGGATTTTTCCTGTAAATAATCCAGCTCTTCCAGGGAACAAACAGAAACATTAGACCTACCACTACATACTATCTAATAAAGCAGAAATGCCAAAAAAAAAAACTTTAACAAAGACACGCTTCTCAGTAATACATCCTACTCTCTCCCAACCAGCATGAACAACTCCTACATACACAACCAAAACAACCCCCACACACTAACCGCCCCGTTTCTCTCTCCTAGGGGACTGTCGTATCCAGTTTTCAGCTATATATGCCACAGTGGGCTTTAAGGAGGCCAGTGCCAAGGTGTACCTTCCCACCATCCCCATCACTGCCAGGATCCTGGAGGTGGAGAGATTCACCACAGCACAGGACCGCTTTAACCTGTCTCACCACAGGAGCGTCAACAAGGTACTGCACAAAGTAGCCGCTTTATGAGGTACAGCCGTGAACTGTTGCTGCAGTGCATTCGTTATAAAGGCCACACACTTACCATCTCACACTGCCTCTCTCCCTTTGTCCTACTGTAATAACCTTGCCATTCACACACACACCCTCTGTCTCTCACACATACACACACTCACTCCCTCCTATGCGTTGTGTGTGTGTGTAGTCTCTGCCGGCGGTGTTTAAGATCGAGCTGAGGCATGGGGAGTTCACCTGGATGGTGAAGAGGAAGGAGAAACACTTCATGGAGCTCCACAGAGAGCTGCTCCGATACAAGACTTTCATGAGGATACCGCTGCCCTCACGCAGGTACACACACACAAACACACACACACAAGCACACACACACACACACACACACACACACACATACAGACACAGACTCACTGTCTGAAACTCAAACTTCAACAGAAATTCCAAGAAGAAAAAAAAGTATATTTTCTCTCTCTGTCCCCTCTTCTCTGTCGCTCTATCACTGTCTCAGCCACACAGTGAGGAGGAGGAGTGTGAGGAAGAGTGAAGTGAGGGAGATGCCCTCCCTGCCCAGGGGAGGAGGAGACGAGCTGGCGCGAGATGAACAGGTCTCCAGCAGGAGGGTGCGTGGAAGGAGATTTTTGTCACATCTTGTCACATCTTCACTTCATGGCACGGAGCTCTCCTGACACTTGCTTGTTGCCATGGCACCTAACTCCTTGCCAGCACATGTACTCTCTAAAACATGTGCCAGCAGTGTGTGTGTATACGTTTGTGAGTGTACATGTTTTTGTGCCCACATGGATCTTGATGAATATATTTTATACATTACGTGTGTGTGTGTGTGTGTGTGTGCGTGCGTGTGTTTATAAGCACATGCACACGTCACCAAAATGTATGCACGTGTTTCTACAGAAACAGTTAGAAGACTATCTGAACAAGCTGCTGAGGATGGCCATGTACCGCAAATATCACCACACTGTGAGTAGTACTACTGCAACTACTGCAACCTATGACAGTGAAAACAAAACCTCATAGCAATAGTTACTGCCTGCCAATCTAGAAATACAAGCTTACACTAGTGTTGTGTGCAGTGTAAATCGCTCTGGGTATGACCTGAATGCCAAAGGACAGCTACAGTAGACCCCTTCACTTTTTCTAGACTTTGTTGTGTTATAGACTTAATTTAAAATTGATTTTTTTTTTGGCCATCAATCTACACACAATACCCCATAATGACAAAACGAAACCACACAGCCAAGAAACTTAATACTCAGATGGTCATCTTGTCTTCTTGAATACGAGGAAAGATTGTGGGAGTTCAACAGAAATTGGTTGTGTGAAAACGTTAAACGTTGATAGTAACTGAACTGTTACTTAGTTTTATCTTAATTTGATTCTACAAACAAGAAAAAAGAGACAATTATTTTCTAAAGTACCGCAGATCAATCTGAGTGAAGTGTCTGATGACTAACTGACCTGAATTTGGCTCCTGATGTCCATTGACATTGCCACACAAAGGTTTATGCTCTGCCAGTACATTCAGTATGTGTTTTTTTTGCTTTCTTCCTGTCTATTCTCAGATGGAGTTTATTGACGTCAGCCAGATGTCTTTCATCCATGACTTGGGGCCCAAAGGACTGTGAGCATTCTCTCCTCTTTGAAACGTATTTCTTAACCTTCTGTGAAAACAAAACTCTCTGTCTTCCTTAAGGTGAAGGCACAGTAAAAGACAGAGTTTACCTCAGTTAAGCCCTTCAATCTTTCTGAGAGGCTTTCTTGCAGCTTGGTTAGTTCAAGATATCTTCGTAGTTTGAGTCCACCCTTACAACCATTCCTCTTTTGTCTTATACTCTCCTTATAGGATTTCACATAGTACAGCATGTCAGAACAATTTGCACAATTTACAATCTGGTGCGTGTCTGTTTGTGTTCTCCAGGGAGGGGATGATCTATAAGCGTTCAGGAGGGCATCGTATCCCTGGCTTGAACTGCTGTGGTCACAGCCAGGCATGCTACCGCTGGTCCAAACGGTGTGGGATTACTTCTGTCCTTGTCCCTATCTCTAGCTCTGATTATATGTCTCTCTCTCTGTCTCTATTTCTGTCTCTTTTATTCTCTATCTATTTCTCTTTCTGAGTCTTTTTTCCTCTTTATCCTCTTTTTTTGTCATTTTCTAACAACAATCAAAAAGAAGAAATCACTCACGATCCCACAAATCACTTTGCCCACCCACTTACCCACCTACCCTACCTCCCCATGGTGATTCTCATCCCATACCCTTTCCTCAAAACAAGCAATAAAAACACACAGCAATCAATAGAGATCTACAGTGCTTTACACAGAGACACAAATCATAAATCCTGATGACTGTGTGTGTTCTGTATAGCTGGTTGGTGGTGAAGGACTCGTTCCTGCTGTACATGAAGCCAGACTCGGGGGCCATTTCCTTTGTCCTGCTGGTGGACAAAGAGTTCAGCATCAAGATGGACTCCAAAGACACAGAAACCAAACATGGAGTCAGAATTGATAGCCTCTCCAGGTCATATATGTGTGTGTGTGTATATGTGTGTATATGAGTAAACATCCTAATGTTGTAGCAGGTCCCTGAGGGCAGTAATGAAGACGATAACATTTGTTTTGAGTAAAGCTTTTCTCACTGTAACTCCAGGTCAACACTGATACTCTGACACTGTTATACAGTATATCAACAGTTTATGATGTTCAGTGCATCCCTGGAGTTATTTTGTGATGAAGCACTGGAATTAACTTTTTTGGTGTACCCACTTTCCCTCAAGCTGCCTTGTCTACTTCAATTAGTGATTTCCTACATTACTTTCGACAACCCCCAGAGAATTCAGGTCTATTGCAGCTACTGTCGAAGGCGAAATTGATATTTCTGCTTCATCTCTGCTTTGTCTACAATGGATTTCACCCTGTGTGATTGTTGAACGTTGGTGCAAAATCTAGAAGAGTCTAGAAAGAAGTGTTTGATCTTGACGCCAAAACCTGATGTTTACCATTGTAGCTTGGTGATGTGATGTCACGTTGTCCACATTTGGTCCACACACCAAGAAACAACAAAATTAGCCCAGAAATGCAAGGTACATCACCAATAGCTGTTTTTTTTTGTTAAAGGGTTTATGGTGATTTAGGGGATTTTTCCTTTAGTTCATAGTTCATCTTCTCATCGTTTCGTTTTCGATCTTACAAAAGGAATTGCCGCAATAAAATCATCAGTAATGCATGCTAAGGGGAGATTGAAAATTTAGAGAATTGCCTTCTTTTCAGGCTTTACGGTGGTTCAATAAAATGTCTGTCTGACTGTAACTTTATATTTTCATGTTTGTGTGTGACCATGTCTGTATCTACGTCTGTGTGTGTTCGTGTGTCTGTTTGCATGTGTGTGATCTATGCCTGTCTCTGTATGTGTGTGGACATGCATGTATGTCTCTTTGTCTGACCGTGTGTGCATCTGTGTGTATTTGTGGTATCTGTGTGTATGTGTCCGTCCTCCTGGCAGGACCCTCGCGTTGAAGTGCAGCAGCTACAGACACGCCCGCTGGTGGGGCCAGAGCATCGAGAGCTTCATCAGGAAGTATGGGAAGGCTTTTCTCCGAGACCACCGCTTTGGATCGTTTGCGCGGGAAGAGGAAAACATCCCTTCAAAATGGTAACAATATAGTATAAGAGAGCACAACTTGTTGAGCTGTTACCAAAGGGGCAATGCATTTCTTTGCTGGTGCGTGAGTAGATAGACTGAAAGCATGCACAGAAAAAAACAGTTTAAAGACCAACAGAAAGAACAACAAAATGAAAAGATATGATTTCTTTTAGGAACAAATATAAGGTAACAGTAAATATGTCACCTCACACAAATGATGCAGACCCCCTCCAGGCCACTCAGTAACAAATACGCCACAAAATCCAATCTACAGTGTCTGAGATATCGTAGTGATTGATGGATGGACAAAAGAATGAATGAACAAGCAAATGGACGATCGATAGTGGGGACTAATCCATACCCCTTCTAAAGAAAGAGAAGTACTTGAAGCACATTATTCAATATCTCTAGAATATCTAGTCTGTCATAGTTTTAATAATAGCTACCTAGTGTCCTACACAATTTGTCAGAGTAGGTGTCACTTTTTTCAAATGGCAGTATCTCAACTTGGAACAAAACCCTTCAAGTGTAGATGGAATGCATACGACGATGACGGAAATGTTCACACAGTTTTCAGAAGTAGGGCTGATAAAGATAATCTGAAAAGACACAAAAATCCATAAAATACAGACAGACATTTCTCAGCATGTCCTCCGTTTTTCTTTTGTGTTGTCTGTTGGTCTTTAACTGGTAACTATGGAAATGTAAGAGATGGCGAGAACTGGGCAGTCAGTTCCTTCTTTTGCCTTCTTGGACCTCTCTCTATATCTTTAGTTTGCTTTCTCTCCCCCTCAGCTGGCACTTACAGTAATCATGAATCATCTGTGAGGAGTAATAAACTGCTCTTTGTACTCAGCATGCAGCCAGGGGGAGAGAGAGCCTCGGTCCTATGAGTTGATGGAAACAGGCTGTGTTGAAAGGACAGTTATGTCATGATGACACGGCTATGGGTGGAGCCGGTGGTTTGTGAAGGAGTTACAAAGTTAAGAAAACCTAAGAAATGAACAGCCTAATGTATTCTCTCTCTCTCTCTCTCTCTCTCTCTCTCTTTTGTTCTTTCTTGTTCTGCTGAAGCCATCATGTGTTTTTTTTTGTGGCAGTTTTAAGGCAAATTGTGACAAGACAGACAACTTGGAGACAGACAAAAGCATCTACTGGTCTGTGTGTGTGTGTTTGTGTGCATGTGCGTGTGTGTGTCTATGTGAGTGTGTGTGTAGGTGGGTTCTGTGCATATTATCCGGTGTAACGGTAACTCTCTACGTAGGTATGTGAATGGGAAGACCTACATGGAGGATGTTGCTGATGCTCTGGACGAGGCTAAAGAGGAGATCTTCATCACTGACTGGTGGTGAGTGAGTGTGTGTGTGTGTGTGTGTGTGTGTGCGTGTGCGTGTGCATGTGCATGTGCATGTGAGCACTTCTATGTGAGTTTGCACCTGCTTTTTTGTCTTTTGTATGTGTGTGTATGTCAAGAGTTTGGTTGAGGTTTCTGCTGTCAGTACTGGTGTCTGAAAACACCCACTTGTTCAGTGGAAAGAATTTGTAGAATAGAAATAATCCTGGTGAAGCAAACAATGGAAAAACACAATCTATTATTACTGAACTCCATCAGTGGAGTACCACAACAACTACATAAGGCTGTTTAATCTGAACTGGTGAAGCACACTGAACACTTTCACTCAGGTAAACACAACAGCACAGCAGTAACAGAGAATATTAAAACCCAATCTCCCACCACAATTAACTCCAGAAATCCACTTTGTTTTTGTCATTTGATGAAAGCTGCTGTACTGTTTCTCTATTGTATTACTGTGGCTATTGTACATTATCGTACATGCACTGGGGCTGCCATGATAAGAGTCCACCACTACGTCTATCCTGCATCTATCCTGCATCTATCCTGCATCTTTCTTGCATCTGCCCTGTAATAGTACTGCAGTGGCACACAAATTTGATAAACAATTCCTCTCAAAGGCAGAAAGAGTAATTGCTTGTTGCATGTAGGGCATGCAGTAAACATGAGACAACTACAATGGTTTCATGTGTAGCTTTGCTATCGTGCGCCAGCTGTAGAGCAATGCTAATGTCTCATCTCAATAGTTCGATAGACAGGCAGGCCATCACCAGACTACTGCCAAAGAATGAGATGGGAGCTTGACTCTGACACCCAGCTAATGTAGTACATGCTGTTACACATTGCATGATGTGTTACCCACAGGCCCTGGCTCCCTGGCTGGCCAGCATTACAATGGTACTGGCTCCAATTACAGCTTCATCTGCTCACCCAGAATAGAAACCCACTGACACAAAGCTGCAGTCTCCATATCCATTTACACTACTACACCCTCTTTGTCCCTCTCCTCCCTCTCTCTCTCTCCCTCTCGCTCTCCTTCCCTCTGATACTGATGATCTTGAAGAATAGTCTTGTCACCCAACACACAAAACACACACACACCCATGGAAGCACACATACAGTATGTGTGTGTGTGTGTGTGTGTGTGTCTGCCTTTCTGTTTGAAACAAGTGACGGAGTTCAAGTTTGGGAACATGTACATTCTCCTCCTCCCGAACTGAGGAAACGAAACATAATCAAATACATCTCACATACAAGTCTGCCGTCAGATGACTTCCACACCCATACGGCATCTCCATTCCACCTGGAGGCTCCAGTAACCTTGTTAAGTCGGTATCACAAAGGTAGTAAATCTAATATAATATCAATAACCAGCTCAACAGCTTTGTACAGTACAGAGACGACTCCGTCTGTACTTTATCGGCTGTTGTTGCCATACAGTTAGTCGCTATGCTGCCTTTCAGTTCTTGGTTTGAAGTTCTGTTTTGGGAAGTGAGCACCCTATTTGTAATATTCCTGTCAGTGGAAGTTTATCTGTAATAGTTTATGGTCCTTCAGAGCCAAATGTGGGACTGTTTGACGCGCCTCAAAATCCCTGGTGTTGCAAGGCAGTAATCACTGGGCTTATGTTCTTAACCAATGAGGTGTCTGTGTAATATGAGCCAATGGCATTGTAGACGTGTTAGCTCAGCACGCCAAAAAGAGAGACTATACCACCATGCCACTATATCATTATACCATGTCTGTCATATGTGGAATGTGTGCAGTGGCTCTGATGGGTAAATGTGTTATTTTTTTGCCCCGTGCAAAGAGAGAGTCAAATACATTTTTTTGATTCCGATAACAACAGAATACCTGAAAGGAGAATGGGTGTAAATGTGTAGAGTTGATAATTTTTCAAATGATCAAATGTGATCATTTTTAAAACATATCATTTTGGACATATCATTTTCTCAACCCCAGTCTGGCTCGTCTCTGTGCGTCTGTCTGATTTCCTGTCTGTCACTCCCTCTTTCTATTCCTATGTGTCTCTCTTGGCCAGGCTGAGTCCAGAGATCTTCCTGAAGAGGCCTGTGGTAGAGGGGAATAGGTGGAGGCTGGACTGCATCCTCAAACGCAAGGCAGTAAGTTGGCAATGGACTACTAACAGCAAAATGACCCCCGAGCCTCAAGGCTACCCGAAAACCCTATCGCCATGGGAACACACTCCCGAATGAAGAAATGTCTCAGAAATGTCCCGATCATAGAAAATAGCTTTAAATGCCTTAATGTTCAGCAGCAACCAAAAACAACCGAGGAGTTTAGCTGTTTCGTGTTCACAACATGAGAAACCTGTTGAGGGCAAACCTACCTCAACTCAGGTTACCACCTTTTCATGGCCAGAGTAAAGTTTAACCTCTTTTTTGGCTGTCATAAATCTTTATCACTTAAATTCATATTATACATCACAGTAAATAGTAAACAAACTGATGTAAGTGGTGTCGGGAGTATAGGGAGTATAGGGAGTATAGGGAGTATAGGGAGTATAGGGAGTACAGGGAAAAGGCTAAAAGCTTTTGTTTATATTTGTGGTTGTTATACTGGAGGTCATAGTTTACCCACCTTTATTCTTCCCCCAACTTTAACAAAATGATGCTGGACATTTCTTGCAAATGGAAACAATTTGAGGGTGGTTTCATCACTGCTGACATATTTATTAGTGAACGTGTTTTTCCTCTTCAGAATAGATCTTAGAGTTGACAGCAATTGATATTGTTAGTAAGTCACCTGTCTCTGCCCGTAGCAACAGGGAGTGCGTATCTTTGTGATGCTGTACAAGGAGGTGGAGCTCGCCCTGGGGATCAACTCAGGCTACAGCAAGAGGACCCTCATGTACCTGCACCCCAACATCAAGGTAATGGAGGGGACTAGGGTGTGGGAACAGGGTGCAGCTTTGGTATTTGTAGTGTGGGTTGTGGCAAGAGGGTGTAATAAGTTGGTATTTGTAGTGTATTAATATTGTTTTGTTTGTTTTTTTGCACATAGAATGAATTGACATCCTGCATATCAGAGCCCACAGACCTATGCATTTTATTTTCTAGGACAGTGGATATACACTAATACAAGTAGTGAGCCAGTCTTGTTTACGTCTTAAGACCTTGGCTGGCCATTATGACGACCCAGAAATGACATAGCAAAAGATATCATTATCTGTGCGTTGTTTTGTTTTGCCCGTAAGTATAATGTCTGCCAATATATGTGAATGTATGTGTGCTGTGTTTTACATGTCTGTGTCTCCTCCAGGTGATGCGTCATCCAGACCACGTCTCGTCCTCTGTCTATCTGTGGGCGCATCATGAGAAGATTGTCATCATCGACCAATCGGTGGCTTTCGTGGGCGGGATTGACCTGGCGTACGGTCGCTGGGACGACAGAGAACACCGGCTGACGGACGTGGGAAGTGTGACGCGGTCCGTTGCCCTGGAACAGGTCAGACACACTGTACACACACACACACACACACACACACAAGCACACACCAGAAGTCTAATATTTGTGTGCTTTCACTTTTTGAGAGTATCAGAAGGCAATTAAGGATGCAAGAAT
>OOFE01045590.1:0-13272 GCA_900323365.1 Monocentris japonica | reverse complement strand
GTGGTTCATGGCAAAGCAGCCCGGGATGTGGCCAGACACTTCATTCAGCGCTGGAACTTCACGAAGGTACTGTAACACACATGCTGTATAAATGAACACACACACACACACACACACACACACACACACACAAAACAGCACAATAAACACTAGCCTGGCTAAAAAGGAGGAAATTCGCTGGCTGGAACAGTGGAAAAAAAATACCCTAACCCACACAGTCACGCTTTCCATAGCAGCAAGTTTTTCCTCTCATTTTCTCTCCTGTCTTTACTCCTTTCTGTTACTCCTCTTTCTGACCTTGTATCTACCCTGTGTCACATTTTCTCTCTCGCTCTATGTGTCTCCCTCCTGCAGATCATGAAGCCGAAGTATCGCTCTCTGTCTTATCCCTTCCTGCTGCCCAAGTCTCACTCCAGTGCCAACGAGCTCAGATACCAGGTCCCTGGATGTGTTACCACCAAAGTACAGGTGAGAGAGCACACATCCTTTTCATCAATCCACTATATATTTTACCAAATTGTACTTGTAAGACATCATCTTTATAAGTATTCAAGTAAGAGATGTTTTAGTTTTAGCATCCTTGAACCTCCACTGGAACCAAAACTGGGACCAAAACAGAGATGGACACAAACCATAAATAAAAATTACCCAGAATTACCGCTGTTAGAAAAATTATAGAGGAAACACTGGAACACACACACAACCTCCCACACTCCCATACTCTTTCCCACATATCAGTGTGCACGTCTATGTGCACTGCTGGACTGACATAAAAGAGAGAGAGCTTTTAAAAAGGGATTCTCCATGGGCCAAAAAGTTACATAACCATAAAAGTTGCAGTTGAGATTGACACTCAAGGTTTCTTAGCCTGAAGGAATTGGTGTTTGGGTGAAATGCCTAAAATAAGAATATGAACCCATCACAAGTGCATCATATTTTTTCTTTTATTGGTTATGATCTACCTCACATGTGGAAAGTGTTCTTTTCTTTTTCAGAGTCACTTCTATAAACTTCTGTGTTTATTTTTTCTAACTTGTGTACACCTCTGTGTACATGGGTTATACTGTAACCCAGGGATGTCAAAGTGTGTGCCGTGGAGGGCCGAGAGTGTGCAGGTTTTTCGTTTCAACCGAACACTACACCAGGTGATTTCACTGATTAGGTGTAGTGTTCGGGTTGAAATGACAACCTGCACACTCTCGGCCCTCCACGGCACACACTTTGACATCCCTGCTGTAACCTCTCTCTGTATATCTATTTATCTATTTTAAGCAACTATAATATTCTACACTTTTGAGAATACAGTATCTTTTAGAAGTATCTTTATACACATGCAACTTCTGCCTTCAGCCTGTTTTTATTATAAATCTTTGTATGTATCTATCATAAATACTCTATGCCTATAACCAGAGATGTAGTGGAGGGTAAACCCAGCTAAACTCAGTTTAACGACCTTTTCATTTGCAGAATAAAGTTAACCTATCTTGAAATTAGATATTAATTCATATTATAATGTTAGTTCATATACATCATACTAAGCACTATTGAATGCTTTTAGCCTGACATGAAGCTTTACAACAGAAATTCATAGTGTACATCATAGTTAGGTGTAATAAACTGATGTATATAAGGATTTTCTTTCACGGAAAAAAGGCAGAAAGTACTGCTTTTTTGATTTCTGTTTTTTTTTTGCCTTAAAATGATTATTGACTGGAGGTTATACTTTTTTAAAATTTTATACTGTGAGCAGTTTTAGCCAAGCAATATGATTGGTGACATATTCAGGCCATGCTGATAATTCCCATAATGTATGGCCAACTATGCTTTATTAGTGATCATGCCTACTTCTGTGGTTCTGTCGTTGTCTGATCTTCCTCATTTCTTCCTGCCTTTTATTCTTATTGAGGTATGTTTATTAAAAACGTTTCAGACACGCAGTGGTTACTGTTGAATAAATTCAGATGTTGACAAAGAGTCCTCGAGTCATGAATTACTTGAGTATATTTATTGAAGCTGAGCTCAGGAGAGATGTACACACACAGGGTAGGGTTTGCAGATCTCTGCCAGAGAAACATAGGAACAGTGATTATAAAGAGGGAAAGACAGGAGGGGGGAAGTTTCTAAACATCTACAAGGTTATTTTCAACCTAGACTGAACAATATGTATTGTGTTAAAGGTTTGTTGAGTCTCTCATGTGGTCGGCCTTCAGTATGGGCTCACACAAGCAATACATTCCTGTAGATACATCTCATCATGACAATGCAGCAGTTAGGATCACCTCACACTAGCACGAGGGATGTGTACAACACAATCATATTAATCAGAAAGGTTAAGATACATCATTTCTTCCACAGTAACTGTTGTATAAAAACCATTGCCCTTGTGGACGTTCTTTGCTGTGACAGTGGTGAAACAATAATCTTACCTCTGTATCAATAAGGTGCTGCGGTCAGCGGCAGACTGGTCAGCTGGTATAAAGTACCATGAGGAGTCCATCCATAATGCCTACATCCAGGTTATCGCCAAGAGCAAGCACTACATCTACATAGAGGTAAACCAGCAATGAGGCTAATATGGGAAATAAAGGACGTATAAGATCCATTTCATTCGTCTTTTCAAAGCACTAAATTTTGGGAAAAATCTGTTCCCTGATGGTCATTTGGCAATATTTCAAAAATACAGCGTATGATATTGTACAATAGTGTACTATTTAATAAGTAGAGGTTGTAACTGCATTTTTTAATGGTGATTATCTAATTTCATCTTCAGCACTAAATGTAAAACATGAAACTGCATCTATCTCTTCCTGTTGCTATCCTTCCTCTTCATTCAGAACCAGTTCTTCATCAGTTGTGCTGACAACAAGACAGTCTACAACAAGATAGGAGACGCCATCATCGAGAGGATCATCAGAGCACACAAGTACTTCACTTTTTAAAAACACATTTTGTTTGTATAAGAAGTGCTTGTATTTGATTATAGGGAGGAGGTCATGTATGTATATCATGTGTGATTATGTGTGCGTTGTGTGAGTGTGTGTGTATTTATGTGTATGTGTGTTTGTGTGTGTAATAGAAAGAAAGAGAGAACTGTACCGAGTGAAGATTAAAATCATCCTCTCGCTTCACTACTTACCACTCGTCTGTCTCTTTGTTTCACTGATTTTATCTGTGTGTACTTGTGTGTGTGTGTGTGTGTGTGTGTGTGTTCATAGGGAGGGTAAGAAGTACCGTGTGTATGTGGTGACCCCCCTGCTTCCTGGCTTTGAGGGAGACATCACCACAGGAGGAGGCAACGCCATCCAGGCCGTCATGCACTTCAACTACAGGTCGGCAACACACACCACGACAATTAGTCAGAGATAGGTTGTGGACACTTTTATTTTGAAAGGGGAGTTCTATTCTATTCTATTTTAACGTATTCTAGTCTAGTCCAGGCTAGCTTAGTCTAAAATATACTTGTATGTATTTATTTATATTCTTGTTGATGGATTTTCATCTCATGTCTCCTCAGAACCATGATCAGAGGAGAATACTCCATCATCTCCCAACTGAAAAAGGAGAGTAAGTATAAGTACACACAGTGACTGTATTGTATGCCTTATTACTAACTGTTTTGGGACTGATTTTAGGGTGAGGGTTGAGAAAATACTTCATATCTTGCATGTGTTCTTATGTCACGAAGAAGACAAATTCCTCTGCGTTTATTGTACGTCTGTACTTCTGACTCAGTCTTTGCTATGGTTACTATGGTTACTATGCAGTTAAAATAGGTTTAACATACAAGCTGTTCCATGGTCATTTTAGTAAAATATTTGAAATTACCCAGTGAAATATATAGTTTTGAAATGCAGTGAATGTACAGCTCTCCCCCTCTCTTTGTCTTTTTTCTGTCTGTAGCTTTACTTTTACCTGCTGAATCAATTGAACACCCTCTAATTGTAATCAGTCTAACCTGCCCTCCTCTCCTCTCCTCCTCTGTTTCCCAGTGGATGATCAGTGGATGAACTACATCTCCTTTGCTGGTCTGAGGACCCACGCTGACCTGGAGGGACGCCTGGTCACAGAGCTCATCTACGTCCACAGCAAGATGCTCATCGCCGATGACAACACCGTCATCATCGGTTGGTCTATCGCTCGTCAGCTTTCTCACAACATAGCTCTCTTTTCTTATGTTTATTTCACCAAACAATATTTCATCCTCCCAGCCTCTCTTGACTTGCAGCATCAAGATTAACCCCGATGTTTCTCTCCATCTATTTACGTATGTCTCTCTATTTGTGTTGGCTGCTGTAACACGGCCCTTTTTTGCCCCCTGCTGGCTGAAAATTGCATTGTTTTGACGTAGTGAGCAGAATGAGGCTTGATATTGTTCCTATTTGCTCTTCTCCATGTCTTCCTTCAGATGCCATTCAGTTAATTCCATAACTATGCTTATCTGTAACAGACCATAAAATTAATGTAGAGGAAGGATGCTCTTATCTTTTGTTGGTTTGTGTGTGTGTGTGTGTGTGTATTCCAGGTTCTGCTAACATCAATGACAGGAGCATGTTGGGTAAGCGTGACAGTGAGGTGGCAGTGATCGTTGAGGACTCAGAAACGGTTACCGCGGTGATGGATGGGGAGGAATACCAGGCTGGACCCTACGCACTGCAGCTACGCCTTGAATGCTTCAGGTGTGTGTGTGTGTATGTGAGAGAGACAGAGTAAGAGATGGGGAGGGGGGGTAAGTTGTATTCAAGAAACATATTACAAACCCCATAAAAATCTCACCAAACCTTAGAAACCTCTGTGTGTTGGAAATGTTGATGCTTTTGTTTGAGCTGAAGGTTTAGCTGATCATTCGTGGGCCCATGACAACCATTCAAAAAGTATAATTTCAAAAATGCATGGATGTCAATCTGAAAACAAATATTATATATAAAATTGGCTTCATGGAGAAGTGAGGTTGTGATCTGATGGCAACTTTTACAAGTGCATGCAACAGTTATTTGTTGTTTCTTTATCTCTCTCTCTCTCTCTTGCTCTCTGAACAGGACTATCCTGGGAGGTCACACTGACACCACTATTGACCTGTCTGACCCCATCAGTGACCGTTTCTATAAGGAGGTGTGGATGACCACAGCTGGACGCAATGCCACCATCTATGAGAAGGTAGAGTGAATATGATGTGGAATCCAAACAAGGGGAGTCGGCTAGAAATGCAACTGGGCTCCGATGGTTGGCAATATCCAAAAGAGACAAGCAGGAGGCAACCAGTGAAGTGCAAACTATGTATTGATTTTATTGTTCTGCAGAAATGTAAAGCTCCGTCCTCATCGTGCTAATGCATGTATTGGCAGGGAAGAATTCCTGCTACAGTATGTTCACCCTTGACAGATTTACAGATATTTGTAAATGTGCATCATTGTGTTTTATTTTATCATTTGTACAGATGGGAGTGACATATGTACAGAAATCCACACAATATCTGTTTTGAGATGTTTCGAAATTCAATTCAGGTGCCATCAGGGTGGGACATTAAGGCTACCCATCAGCCAATTACCTTCAATCACCTACTCAACCAACCGTCCAGCCACTGACCAGTCACTCTGGTCAGTGGCTGGACGGTCCCATACCAGCTGAGTCAAATAGATTCAAACGCTAGCTCTGAATCAAAGGAGCAGCAGTATTTAATCTACTCATCTACTCTGTTACACATGAATATATGTGTGTGTGTGTGTGTGTGTGTGTGTGTCTTGCTACAGGTGTTCCGGTGCCTTCCGTCTTCCCTGGTGCGGAACATGTCGGAGCTGGAGCAGTATCAGTCCAAACCTGGCCTGGCCCAGAGCGACCCGGCCCATGCCCAGGAAGAGTTGCGTAGAATCCGAGGCTTCCTGGTCCAGTTTCCTCTGGACTTCCTGTCTGAACAGAACCTCATGCCCTCCGTTGGAACCAAAGAGGCCATGGTCCCTACTGAGATCTGGACTTAAGGACCTCAAACCCTCCCACTGACACATCTGGTCTTAACTGTTTCCTTAATTTGTGATCGTTCCTCTTCGATTGTGGAACATGGGATATTTACGTCAGATAAATTGCTTCCTGTGATTAGTACAATGCCGAACGAGAGCCAGGTTTATAGCTCTCCACTGGATTTATTTGACTACCAGGCAATCTCTCAAATCTCTCAAATCTGTTGCTACTGAAACAGAATACGCAGATTTTACAGTTTGTTAGGTTAAGACCTAAGCTTTTCAATGTATGAAGAACAAAAAATCACCAGACCTGAGGACTAAAATCAAGATCACGGTTGCATGGTGACTGCACTCTAACTGTGTCATTGAAGAAGAAGCAAATGGTGTTTTGGGAGTGAAACTAAACGCTGGACAAGGCTTCGACCTTTGGACTGTGGAAAAAAGCTCACAAGACAGCCAGGATTTATAAGGGACCAGAGCCAGCATTAGTAATCAATCACTCGAGTCAAGTTGTATTCCTCACACCCGCTACACGTGAACAGAGTACATGAAGGAAATGCAGAGGGCTTCAAGCCAAAATTGGAGATAAGTAGGGTAATAAACATTTGATTCTTGGTTAAAGGCATTGCAAAATCTACGCAGAGGTGGTGATGCATGTGACTTACTGAGTTTGTGATGTATGCTCATCAGGTGCTTTAGTGCTATGTATGCTGTATGCAGCCCTGCAGAATGGTTATAGTGGTTGAGCCTACTGTGCATGTGCTGCTTTAGAGTAAGTCTCTGAATATCAAAGCTAGTTGTTTCAGATCTATCTCGTGGATCTTTTCTGGACAATAAATCCAATACATGTGCTTGCTCTTCACTGTGGTAGTACAACCACACAGACAATATTACTGGTTCAATTCTAGCGCATGATCTACTTACTATGTTCACATCTTGTTAATGTGATTGCCATAATGCATTTACCAATCACACCTCTGAAAAACCTTCCAGAGACAATAGCTGGTGTATATATACAGTGATAGAGGTATTATTTTGTGACAGATAATAACGAGACATGAGGTTTGTTTCAGAAGCATCTTAATATGATGGAATTTTTACACTGCTGAACTGAATCAAAGGGAATTGTACTAAGCTGACCCAGGTACAAAAACTAAATCCACTGGAGTTTAATTGTGCTGTGCTAGGAAAGGCCAAGTTGAAGGTGAATTATTATGGCTAATTCAGTATGATCATGTGAAAATTGTCATCCCCATGGCAAACATTCAAGGCTGGATGAGACAATCTGCCTGTAACTTCAAATAATGAGTAATTTCCTCTTTGCTCAGCAGATGGCGCTAGCTTCTTAGTAATACTGTTATGTGCATTGTTGTACAGTAGGAGATGAAGCTCCAAGTTCCCATGTTTCTTTGAGCCCTATGGCAATGGCTTTATAGTGCAGAAAAAATAGGTCATTGGAACAACAATGTAATATGCTCCCTATAGCATCTTTTTTTTATTACTCTTAGACTCAGAGACTCTGAGTCATTTTGAAATTCAATTTTAAATTAGCTGACAACTTTGCTTGTTTCAAGGTAGTTATTTTGTTTTCTTGACCAAACCTTTTACCTTTATTAAATGAAAATAAAATTCTCTTTTGAAACATTTTGTTTGTTGAAACAGCTTCAACGCAATGCTGGTCAGTCAACATGCTCCTCCCTTCCAATTGAATGAACCTTATTTGTTTGAAGGATGATCACAGTTAATCACAGTTAGTCTCAAAGGGCACACAACACCCACATTGTTAAAACAATGTTTGATTTGATGACACATGACACCCCATTAGACTCACTGAAGACAAGGAAAAACTCCCATGAACGCTTGGGTGAACCATCCAGATCTGCTGTGGGTCATCAACAGCAGCTCATCAGCATTGTCATAAGAGTGGGGGACCACAAGGACACCAACACTGCCCAGCCACAGCCTGGAAACATGAGTGGACAGGAGCATATAAACTGGGAGAGCAGGACACTAAACAGTACAGTAATCTAAATGCCCATTGGCAGGATCAATACAGCTTGCCTCTCTGATTGCAGCAGGCAGACTGTTCCAGAAATAGAGAGCATGGTGAGAAAAGGCTGTATACCTGCAGTTTTCTTTTTGAGTGCTGGGATAGATAGCCAGAGGTTGCAATAGTCAAGTCTTGACAATACAAGGGCACGTACTAAGATTTTTGTGTCTGCCATTGTTATAGGTTGATTTTTAGCAATATTGTGAAGGTGGTAAAATGGCGTTTTAGTTCTTGATGTGCGACTCGAACGGGAGGGTTGGATCGAATGTAATGTAATGTAATATCAAGATTTTTGATATCAAAATTTAGAGTAGTATTCTCTGTCTAGCTGGTCCAATAACCACCATGTCTGTTTTGTCAACATTCAGAAGCAGGAAGTTTAGGGACATCCAATGTTTAACTTCAGATAGACACGGTACTAAGTTTAGGAATTGGGAGTGGCATAGATGTGAGCATCATCAGTGTAGAAATGAAAATTAATGCCTAATTTGTGGATAATTTCACCTACCGGTCGCATGTACGTAAATACAAAATAGCAACGGGCCCAAGAAAGAGCCTTGTGGCCCACCAAAGTCCACATTACAATAGTCTAAGTTCATATTGTTGTGGAAGTAAGGAAGTAGTTAGGACCTAAACCATGAAAGCACCAATCCTCAGATACCAATGTAGTTTTCAAGATGATTTAGGAGTATGTTATGGTCTGTCAGGTCGAGTTACAATAATACTTCAGTTGAGTCAGAATCAATAGCTAACAGGAGATCGTTGGCCACTCTTGTGAGTGCTGTTTCGGTGGAATGAAATGATCTTAAACCAGACTGAAATGGTTCAAATAAATTGTTTTTGGACAAGAAAACGTTTGCTGGCTGCAACCCTTTCAAGTATTTTGGAAAGATTGGTCGATTATTCTGAAGGACTTCACTTCAGCGGCTTTATCAAGCGGAGGGCATAGTACCAGTGGAGAGAGACAAATTGATAATGTTAAGAATTGAGTGTCCTATAAGATAGGGAAGTTTAGCAGGGAGAGAAGAGGGTTTTGAGCATGCTAGGTTTAGATGTCAGAAATAACTTGGAGAGACTACTACCACCCTTTGATTGTGTTATCATTTCCACTCTACACACCCAACATGTCACCCAACAGGATTTATCCAGGAGAGGAAATTACGCATGCTTGGTTTTGTACATTGGTTATACTTAAAACTATGTGCAAATACTTCAAACAAAATAACACTTATAACTTACATCAAAATAAAAAATAAATCTCACCATAGATTAAATAACCTCGGAGATTATTTATTACAGGAAATTGAAAAAAGTGAAACATAATTGACAAGGTGATAAGGTTTCAAAAGGCCTTAGGAATTATCTCCTAAGAGATTTTTCCTCTGGTCATAAAAAGCACTACTAGACCCCAGCTACACTTTGTAACATTTCAAATGGTCTTGCTTTTCAGTTTTATACTCATTAGATACATTTTGACAGCACTGTCTGTATTCTTAACCCTTCCTATATTTGACACAATGCATTATTTATGTTATATGAATCATTCAGCTTTCTTTATTTTTTAACTGAGAAATGTATGATTGTGGATTTGTAATTATGCCTCTGTTTCTCCAGCGCAACCCTCCAATACCAGTCTTTTCTGGTTCACACTCTCTTTACCCTGTGTCCTCTCTCGAACTAGTCTCTCTCTGTTTGTTCACATTTCATATTTTGTACAGTTCAAACTATTTATAATTTCTGTCTGTTCATTTAACACAATGTAACCCATAATTTAAACGGCTAATAAACAAAATGATGTTTGGATATTCTGTTCCTTTCTTTCCTGTGAAAATAAGATATAGTAGCAGTAAATAAGTAGATCAGTGGTACAGTGATGAGTGGTAGGAGGTGGACATAGTGCTAGGGAATCCAGTATAACCAGTAGTCCCTAGTGTTCCCTCTATGTGTTAACAGTACAGACCCACTGGTTTCAAGTAAGGTGGAAAATGGATCACAGTTGTGCTTCTGGTAGGCAAGAACTGCAATGTAGAAGAGCATATAATAAACTGTAGTTTATACAATGGGTACTTTTTGAGAACACTTTTCAGTCACTACACGTTGATTACAATTCTCTAAAAGCCATAATACTTGTTTGTACCTCTTAATTATTGCACCGCATACCCATAATCACAGTAAAGAAAAGTTTCTTAGATTATTTAAGAATCAAGGACATGACAGGGCAACTTTTTGGGTAATGCTCATTTGGGTAGAAAGGTTCTCAGGAAACGTGCATGAACTTACCGAGTCACAGTTTGTTTCCTCCTGCCTGCATTGTTACCTAACTGCATTAACTAAACCGTTGTCTTATTGATCACAATCTTAAGGGTGAGAAACTAAATTTCTCCTTTTAATCATTTTGATAGTTTGGCATATGCTGGAAAAGAGCAGTTATAATCCATATGTGGCTCTTCCATTCACATGTAAGCAGGTTGATCAAATTCCCATATTGCATACGTTGATATTAATTCTATCAATGATATTAATAATTAATGATGAACTTGGGAAATCAGGTTGTAAGGTTTAGAAAAGTGTATGGGAATCTGCTGACAGTGAAATGAGCATTAAGGGGTTTAACCAGAAATTCAGTGGAAAGCAAGACACATTCCCATGAGCAGACACACAACTGGTGACATGTCTAGAATAATGGATTGTCACTGGAGCTGCCTCGTAACTTTCAGATGAGATGGTATGTGCCTTTCATGTCACCTTTCAGGCTCAATTGTTCTCAAGGCTAAAGGTTTAACCACACAGACATAAGTCTCAGAATTCAGTCTCCTTTCTCTTTCTTTGTTGTGTGTGTGTGTGTGTGTGTGTGTGTGTATGTGTATGTGTTTCACAAGTATTGTTCAATTACCAGAAAATGGCTTTTAATGACTTTAAAAGTATGGTTAGAGATAGAATGAGAGTTAGGTTTAGGTATGTGAGGGTTAAGCCATACAACATTTTCCCATGCATGCAATGTCTTTCAAGAGAAGAAGCCTGCTTTTGTTTTTTTTAGGTATTACTACCTACTTGACATCTTCTGTTTTGCTCATGGCGTTCCCAACACTTGTGCAGACCTCTCTTTAGAGTCTCACCAAATTAATACGTAGAGCACTGATAACTGGATTAGATTAGACTCTTATTGGATTGCCCTCAGTGATACAAAAGCAGGGAGGTGAATTCTTAAATTGAGTTATATTCCACTTCAAAAACAACTTTTTTTTCTAGGCCTCCACACTAACCAGGTGAAAAACTGGTTAATAGGAGGACTGTGGAACAAGTTAGACCTGTGAATTTAATGAGGGTGTCTCCATAGAATAACTTTATGAGATACAGCAAACACACCATTACTGATTCAGTCAACTCTTTCATTGGCCAGTGGTTCCCAAAGTATCCGATACTACTCGTAGTATTCCAATATTTCTGAAATATTACACAATGGGATAATTATGAATTTGGCTATTTTGATTTGTTTGAAAGAAAGAAAAGAAAGAAAGAAAGCATACTTTATTGATCCCCAGAGGGAAAATTATTTTTTCGCATACCCCTGACTTGAGAAACACACACACATATCACCCCACACACATGCAATATAGGTCAGAGGACAGAGCGCAGGCGCAGCCGTTGAACAGCACAGCTGGAGCAGTTTTTGGGGTTCAGTGCCTTGCTCAAGGGCACTTCGGCAGTGTTGGTGGGCACCGTAGCTGTGATACTAGCCATTTTTCCAATCACCAGCTCACAGCTGGAATGCACCCTCCTGGTGGTGCCGGGTGGTGTTTTGTTGTTTTCATTGTTTTCATTCTGTCAACTGTCATCTACCTTCAGTGTAAACAGGTATATTTTTCTGTACTAAAGAGAAAAAGTTTGTGAGTCCCTATCTGTCCTTGTGTCTGTGCCTCGCCAAACCCCGCCTATTAGAAGACCGGGCCGTCCTCCAATAGGCGGGGTTTGGTGAGGCAGTGCGCTTCCCCCTCCCTCCCGCTATATTTGCTCTGGCTGTCACAGCAGCGGCTCCAAGACAAGCACTAGCAGCAATTATCCCTGGAGCTTCACCATTCCCTGTTCTGTCTACAACCTGCATACATGGACCTGGAGGCGCCGATGTGCCCGGCGCTCTTACTTCCCACTATCTCCACATTTGCGCTCTAGCTGTGCGCTCCAGTCCGAGGCGCGTCCCGCTGCTGACCAGAAGGGCACTGTTTGTCGGTCGCTGAGCCATCACTGTATAGGAGAGAGAGTGGCGATAGACTGAGTAGAGAAGACCACACAGTCGCGACAGTAAAGGTCGATTTTTAGGATATTCGGGAACTGAGAGTGGCTTTTTTGTCCTCCAACATGGCGAGCGACTCTCCAGCTCGGAGTCTGGACGAAATAGACCTGTCCGCTTTGAGGGTGAGATAATGTGATTTCTTATCTTTTTATTGATCTGAAAGAAACTGGGCTGTGTGGCCGCGCGTGTGAGTGCGTGAGGTGCGTGTGCGCGTCTCTTCTCCTTTTGCACCTGACAGCGCTCCATGAATAGCAACCGAGAGAGCAGAGGAGGCTGCAAGAGGCGGATGTGTGGGAGACGGGCAGCCAGGCCGCTACAATGTGTCAAATAATAGACAAATTATATATAGATACTAACATGTCAGCTGGCTCGCCCATCTAAGCCTTTTCTTCATTCAGCTCAGTAACTGGAATGCGTGTGTGATGCTGAATTGAGGTTATAGCTGTGATTCTGCTGACCTGAATAGAGGGGTTGGTGTTTTCAACTGGGCCAGCCTATTATAGGCCCATCACCCTTGATTCAGACAGCAATGGAATTTAACCTATTTGTCCCCCACACTGCTGATTCTCCTCCCAGGCTTGAGTGTGTGTGTGTGTGTGTGTGTCTTTGAAAGAGAGAGAGACTTTCTTTTCTTACTTGTCATCCCATATTTTTATTTTTCCAATATTCTCCCCCCAAAGCAGTAAAATTGTTCCCCTTCCTTTCCTCTCTTGTTGTTTTGGCCGTTATTTGTGTTACTCTCTCTCTCTCTCTCTCTCTCTCTCTCTTTCTCTCTCTCTGTGTGTGTGTGTGTGTGTGTGTGTGTGTGTTTCCAGTGTGTGGGTGTGTGTCGGGCTGATAGTCAGCTGTACATAAGTAGAGGACGCTGTACATGGAAAAATGGCTTCAGTTAAAGACCTGTTTGCTCTCTGAGCTCTGAACAACATGACCACATCACACATTCACAGATCTTGCACAATGCAGTGTCTGTATTTACC
>OOFE01045589.1:0-13798 GCA_900323365.1 Monocentris japonica | reverse complement strand
GCTGACAAAGTTAACAAGGTTAAGGGTATATTTTACTGTTGACTAATGTGGTCTGTGTGTGTGTGTGTGTGTTTCCTATGTGTCTGTGTGTTTGTTCATATGTGTGTGTGTATTTGTGTGTACACTTAGAACATAATCACAGGAGCAATAAATCATAAGTTTGTATGGGGTCGCCCTTGAATTGAGTGGAAGGTGAAAACACACAGCAAGTTAAAGGGGCAACTCAATATTGGAATATATTGGTTAACCTACAGTATACACACATGGGTGTGTGTGTGCATGCGTGCATATGTACAGTACCAATATCTTAACAATCATTTCTGCTATATACTATAAAAACTTTTAAACAGAGTATTTTTTGTCAGTTTTTTGTCTTTCTGTCCTGTGTGACCTTATTCACAGTGTTCTATTTCAGATGCATTTAAAGTTCAAAGGAGGCTCAACGTTTCCTGTTACGGTAATGGCATGGTTCAACACCTAACCTAGTCGCTATTAGTTTTTCAAACTTGGTTTATATGATCGTTTCAAGTCACAGTCAATTAATATTGTCATCTGTTACCCATATTTATGAAGAATTAAGTTGTTTAAGCTACAGTGCATGAGGCTTTTTCGAAGGGACCGACATACAAATCAAACCCACCTCCCGCTTGCTGTGCGCCAATGCAAATCCTCCACCTCTTTGTTACATTGTGCCATTTATAAATAAAAATGCTTTGGGTTTTGTGGACCATAAGAGGAGGAGCCAGTGGATCTATGTAGAATTTAGTATTGACTGTTGTAGGTTGCATCAGTGTCTGTTAGCCCGAGCCACAAAGGATAACCACTGACCTTACCCACCCAGACAAACATCTGTTCCCAAAACTTTCAGCTGGGATATGGCACTGGTCTATTAAGACCAAGCCCACCCATCACCTGCTGTTACTTTACATCCAACCCTCCCGAGACTCTCTGTAGTCTTCCTCACCGTCTAATAAAACTGTTTGTAAGCCTTACTACTGCCACTATTTATTGCCGTGGTATTTACTTCCCAAGAGTTATTTTTTCCACGCCAGTCTTTCACTGCTACAATGACTGCACAATCCTGTGTACTTCATATATGGTGCATGACACTTCCAGCTACACAAATGTACTGCAGGCCCACCATTGCTCATAATCTATTTTATAAATCACCTTCCATTCAGTATAACTTTTTCATGGTGCACTGGACTATCCACTAGTGGTCACTCATTACGCTTCCTGGGTCGCATATTTCCGCTGTTGGATGAAAACCTTGTATCTCTCAAGTCAGCTATTCAGGAATTAAGAAAAATAGTCTTATTTTCAAATCGACAGCATTTTTGAAATTTTACCAAAAAATGTATGATTCGGTTTCATTGGTCAAGAAACTCACTTTGCATCTAAAGGAATATTTAAATCTTCAGTTCAAATTACGTCAGTGAGTTATGAGGTTTTCCTTCTGCAGTGTGAGGCAGTGTCTATTATCCAAAGCAGTTTACAGTACTACAAGCATTCTGTTTGTAGGATTTGATGAAAAAACAACAACAACTGCAAGTCCTGTTCTTTCCTATTCTGGCATTGCTATTCTCTGTATGCAAGTCTTGTCAAATGAAAGTCAAGCATTACTGGCTTTTAGAAAGGATCTCTTTAGATGTCTCTAATCTTCACTAACTCAAAGAAAGAAGGGATGGAGGGCACAATAGGTCACCTAGGCTTTATAGAAGCTTTGGAGAAGCTTAACACTTCCTGCTCCCATTACCATATGCCATTTGGCAGGTTCTTTTGTCAGCTATATTCTGCTATAGTGCTTACAGATTGGCCAAAGGGTTAGATTAAATCATGGTGCCTCTATTTACAAGTCCTGTCAAGTGAAAATTGAGAATTTCTGTTATCTTTCACCCTTGTGATCTACAGTCCTTGCACAGGGGTTGCCTCCCCCTTTACCCCCATCAATCCAGCCTCAAATAATGTTTCTGATTAGAACCGAGTGTAGAACTTGGATACATAGCAGGAGCAGAGTCCTCTGCTGTTGGCTGGAAGTACTACAGGTTGCTGCAGCCCATATCTGCCATGCAAGACATGACAATGCAACAGGCATCCACAGATTTCATGTTGCAATGTATTCCCTGCCTCATTAGATGCTAGAGAGAGAGAGAGATTATTTGATGCCCTATGAAACACAGGTGTGTGTGTATATTCTATAATGCCCAGAGAAATTGGTGGTTGCTAGTAGGTTAATATGTATCCATGAGAGGTGGGTAAAGAGATTTTGGCAAGCCCAGGCATGTTGAAGTCAAGAGTATGAGTGTACAGGGCAGATAATGGCTGATTATTTGTCATGCCATAGTGGCTTCATTCAGGTACTAATTGAGAGCCAAGACAATGTATGGGAAGATCACAAATGATCACAGTGGTGGACTGATTTTAGGGATCTATTCAATCTGATGTCAACCAGCGCATTGATTCAGCTTCAATTATTGATTTGTCATGCTGTGGAGGTGGTCACAATCAGAGGCTAGATAATGGTTGGATAAGGTATGATCAGATCAGGATTGTGCACTGGCTTATCACACTAGGGTCCCCGTTCAATCTGGCATCAATCAATGTACATTCAACTGAAAGAATTCTGTGATCCATGTCAGAGGGGTGAGAGAAAGTTCACCATCTCAGAGAGAGAGAGAGAGAGAGAGAGACTACAACTACTCTCACAGGTTAATGCTGCAAGTAAGATTAGGTTCTTGATAAATTTGCAAAGGTTAGAAATATATATTCAGTACATGATGTAAAGAAACACTAGAAAGATACTGTAGAAGGAAAGTATGAATACGTGTCTTTCTGATGCCATGGAGAGTCCTCATCCTTGCTCTCACACAAGAAAGAAATTCTTCCCTGGTGAGGGTTCACACAAAATCATATCACACAATAAATCAGAAATGGTACCAAGGTTTGAAGTTAATGGTAGCCACCAACTAAATGCTGATACTGTAAGTTTTTGCCTTCGACACAACCTGTATGTATGTAAGTACATACAAACAACATGTATGTGAGTAAATTATATGAGTGATCGGTGAGCTTGATTGTGTGTCTTGGCCATCGTCTTTAAAGCTTTTGATAATCTTTTAATGCTGACCTTTGTGCATTTCAAAAATAATCCACATTTATTCTTGGTATCAGCTTGCTCTGTCCGGACCATTCGTAACAATACAGTGAGAATCATTCAGCTTCTCATACTTCATCAGTCGTTTCATGTTGAAATGTCTGTTGCAGCATATTGCCACAATACTCAATTAATCTTCTTGTGTGCATCAGCATGATATCAGCAAGCTTAGTCCTGGCCATCTGTAATAAAGCAAAGGCAATCTATCCATCTGTTCATATATGTGTTTGTATCTGACAGTCTTTTTTGTACACTTATCCATGTCAACAGGATAAGTGTACATGTTAAAATTCAACATGAGCATGTGTCTCCTAAGCATCACTAGTAACTCTCTCTTTTCACAAACTCGTCTCATAACCATCATGAGATCAGCTAAAGCCCCTCTGGTCATTGCTAATGATGCAGAAGGAGAGAAAGAGAAGGACATAGATAGGGGGGAGACAGGGAGAGCAAAAGGGAGAGAAAAGGAGAGAGGAGAGAGAGATGGGTAGGGAAGAAAGTGAAAGTGGGCCGCAGCTGGGCTAAAGCTGGGGCGGCCTGCTATTAGCAGAGCATATTGGTGTCGAATAGTGACCATGTACATCGACGTGTGTGTTCTGTCGAGTCTCTGCCAACTTGTAGACATCATTTTTCACATATCTCATACATGTTTCTTTGTGCTTCAACCGTGCCTCTGACCAGGGTTGTTGTCAAACAAAGATTTGTCAGTGCATCAAATCTAGGATGTAAAGTGCACACTGGTGAGCAATGGAGGATAATTCAATCTTTTATTGTAGCCTGGATATGGGAACCTTTTCGTAACAAAGTTTTTATTCACTATTTGTGTTTTAAAGAAAATACACAAATTAACCAAATTGTTGAAATGACTCCTGCCCTTTCACTAATATTTCACCTTAAATGCTTCCAAAAAGCCTGCTGTTCCTTTAGTGACAAAAGTTTGCTCCCACTTTTCTACAGAGAGGCAAAAGTATCTCTATACAGAATGGGCAGAGTGCAAATGATGTTTGTCAGACAGCCCCAGCAGAGAAGATGAGACTTGTTGAGAGGGTTTCTGCATCACTCAACCTCTGAAATTGTCCGCATGGCATCCGACAGAGAGGCTGGCCATTTAGCCTAATGGCAAAAGAATACCTCAAAAATATAATGCTGTCTTTTTCTACCACATAAAATGCATTAAAGGTCAGAAGTGTTCCTTCAGCAGGACCTTCTAACTGACTAGGCTGGAGGTAGAAAGAGTTTTAAATTTAACCATATTTAGTTTTATAGTTAAGTTTAGGAATCAGTCTTTCTCTGAGAATATTTGTGATTGCTTCACTGAAGTAAACTTCCAAGTTTCAGCACCACACATTGCAGAGCAGCTCCCTGCTGTGACAGCATTAAACAGACAAAAAATGTATTTCAGCACCACAGAGATTGAACAGCACATTCTACTATTGCTCTGGGAGAAGGTTGAAAATACACCGATAAGCCACAACATTAAAACCACTGACAGATGAAGTGAATAACATCGATTATCTCATCTGGTCCGATCCCACAGAAGAGCTACTGTAGCACAAATTGCTGAAAAAGTTAATGCTGGCTATGATAGAAAGGTGTCAGAACACACAGTGCATCACAGCTTCCTGCGTATGGGGCTGCATAGCAGCAGAGCGGTCAGAGTGCCCATGCTGACCCCTGTCCACCGCCGAATGCGCCTACAATGGGCACGTGAGCATCAGAACTGGACCATGGAGCAATGGAAGAAGGTGGCTTGGTCTGATGAATCACGTTTTCTTTTACATCATGTGGACGGCCGGGTGCATGTGTGTCGTTTACCTGGGGAAGAGATGGCACCAGGATGCACTATGGGAAGAAGGCAAGCCGGCGGAGGCAGTGTGATGCTCTGGGCAATGTTCTGCTGGGAAACCTTGGGTCCTGGCATTCATGTTTATGTTACTTTGACACGTACCAACTACCTAAACATTGTTGCAGAACAAGTACACCCCAGATACCACAGGACACCTTCAGAGGTCTTGTGGTCAATGCAGGTCAATGCATGCTGGGATAGGCTCCAGCCTATGACCCAGAATAGGAATAAATTGGTAAAGAAAATGAATGACTGTTCTGATGTCAATAGGGCACTGAATATATGCAAAATCTGAAGCACCAATCTGCAACACCATTTCAGCAGCATTCTTAGCAAACAGCCCCCTGCTGTTAAGTGAGTTTTATATAGAGAAAGAAAGGAGGAAGAAGGAAATAGAAAGAGAGAGAGAGCTCCTGAAAAAACTGCACTACTTCTACTTAGAAAATAGTACTCATATTTACAGACTCACTGGACAGCTCTGAGCTATGATGACATTTCAGCAGCACAGAGAGACCAAACATGTCTTTTAAAGACACACTTTTTAGAAGACTAAGATCCAATTTTCAGCACCATCCTTAGCAGACAGAGCTCCTATGAAATGTTCTCGAGCCAAATGGTGCTTTGGTTGGATCTCTGCAGGGCTAAGTCACAAGTTATTTTTGGTGATAACATAAAAAAGTACAAATTCAAAAATGGAAAAAAGAATAGAATAGTTTGAATAGAATAGAATAATTTGGTGCCTTTTTAAAGGAGCCATTTTGTGTCCCTCCAAGTAACAATATGGTTTTATTAGCAATGCAAAATGGTGTGAGTGAATATAAATGTAAGGTAAGTAATCTTTGTTGAGCTGAGAAGGCTCATAATGTGACACAACCCACTGAATAAAATAGATTAGGGTGACAACAGCATATGGACCCATATAGTAAACAGAAGAGAATGGAGCAATCTGTACTGCAGCAGAAGCCACGGTGGGTGGCTCTAATGCTATATACTGGTGAGTGTAATAAGCTTTTGGCTGAGAAAGGTAGCAATATAGAGAGAGACCTTTAGCACCATATGTCCACATCATACAACGAGTGAACAACTGTTGATATTTTGAACTTGTATGAATCCAGGCCTGCATCTGCCCTCTTGTCTGAATATTACTCTACATCATGTAGTATCTGCTGATCACTCGGCTTTTTCAGGATACTGAGTTTGAAAAAGTGCGCTAAAAATACCAGGACGCTCTACTGCTTTCCATGTTTGATAGCGTGGGCAAAGGAACAATGCTAGCTGGAAAAGCATAAAAATAAAACATATTCCCATAATGCTGTATGATATGAGAGATGGTAAAATGAAGCAAACATTGATAACACCAATGATGTGACACTAGGTACACATAGGCATTTGGGTCTCAGTATTGTGTAGTGTAATAATGGCTAGTGTTACACAACAGACCCAAAGACGGCAATATACCTATGATAGAGAAAACATCAGAAGGTTTTTAAAGCTCCTAAGAATAGGATTATTGATTATTGATATGATAACTCATCATATAGCATGTCTATTTACTAAAGAGGCAAATCCTGTCATGTCAGAACTCTTGTTTGAAAATACATTTGTTTATACATACAGCCCAATGATCCACGTTTTAGCAACAGCAATAGTGAAAAGTTCCCATTGCCATATACTGGTACAGTCAAATAGGTTTAGAAGAGGGAACAGCTCCCAATAAGTTGTGCCAATTTACATCTCAACTGAACTGTCCCAAGTAAACAAAATGCTTACTCGTAGGGATGCAAAATTGCTGAAGGTGAAAGTTATCTATATCTGTATATGCATGGATCAAGGTCCTAAAATGTATCTGAGGTGACATTTTACAGAGCACTTCAAATGTTTTGAAAAAATAATGGTCACAGGAAATATAAAAGAATAAACATTGCACAAACAAATAGAACAGAAAAAAAGACACAAAAGAAATGACATATGGTAGCCCTTGACTTTTGACCAGGTAGGACAGCAACATACACAGAAATCTGTGGTCCTCTGTAGCTCAAAGGGGTACAGCATAACACTGACATTGCCACCCCCAGTAGGGTCACTCATGCTAAAAATGTATGCACTCGTGGAATTGTAAGCTGCTTAGGATAAGAGCATCCACCACATATCATATGTTAATGGTCTATTTTACCATGATTTAGCTCCACTGAGAAAGCACGGCTCCCTATGCTCCTTCTCTGAATGAAATGTAGGATCAGAGTTTCCACCCATAGTGGACAGCTACTGGGATATTTTCTGTGAGCAACGACATGCCAAATTCTCCATTGCATGGTATAATACATGTTGATCAGTTGACTGAGTTTACTGAAGTTGAATGTTGTAGTAGTAGTTAGTTTTCTCTGACATCATGTGTATGTGCTGAACAGATTTCTGACAGTGCTTGATTTGACTTGAGAGGCAGCATGCACAGTCACCTGCAGTGCCATGTTCAGTGTTTCTGAGAAACTTGGTGCGGTCTTTTGTTACTCAGTGGGTACACCAAGGCACTGACAGGGATAGACATAAGGTTTTCATTCCCACTGGGACCACCAATTCTAAAATGTATGTAAATATGGTGTTGTAAATCACTCTGAATGGATAAAATACAGCACTCCTGACTTCAACACCATGCACAGTGGATTGCTCCAATGCTGTGGGCTGCAGGAGTCTGATAAAACAACAGAGAGAGAGAGAGCACAGCTTTCCAACACCATGGAGTGAACACTTCTCAATTTTAACACTATATTGGAAAGGTCCCATGCTGTTAACTGCTGGAGCCAAATAATAGGCTTATGGAAGAGATGATGGCATACAGAGTGACAGAATATCTATAGTGCATATGCTTGTTCTATATCCCTAAACTGAGAGCTGTCCCAATTTAACCCTATCTCATGCACCATTTAGCCCAGAGACTAGAATTATAATGTTAACCTTGCAGAGTTAAAATGTTCTAAACTGCCCTGAGTGTAGAAAGGATTTCACCGCCTGTTACCATAAAGCATGAATTTGGGCCCGACCTGGGAAAAGTCTTAATTCATAAAGGCATAGTTCAGGTTTGTTTTTCCTCAAGACTTGGTGTTCTGGTTGCCTCAGCATTCTGGATGTAAAGAAAATGCAAGCTCATTTGTCACCAGTGCGAGTGCAACTCAGTGTGCGTCATCATGAAGTTCATATGGTCATGTGACTTGAACAAATCCTGCCAAAAAATGCTATGCTATGCTATGCTATGCTATGGTATCCTGGAAGTGTAGATTCAAGATTCAAAACTGCATTTTGAATCTTCATGAAAATGGGTCCTGATCTGTTTGATATCAGTTTCAGCACCATCCTTTTGGACAGCTCCAATGCAGCAGGAGTCTGCCATTATTTTTTGACAGTGTGTTTCAGCACCACTCCATAAGGACAGCTCCCTAAAATGCTGCTCTGTTGCTTTATGACCAGCTGCAACCGGTTGCAACACCTAAACTCACTTTCATCTAAAAACCTGATTATGAAAGTCATCTTCAAACCAATGACCTCACCAGCAGCCCTAAGCATAACCTCCATAGTTTTCTCCATACATACTGTATGTGCCGTGCATATGTGCAGTGTTGGACACATACTTGCAGTACAAGTTGGACAAGATGTCACATACTTGGACTTATATAACAAAGAGTAAAGTCTCATACACTACATTTTCATCATGGGAAATGTTTTTTGTCTCAATTGCACTTGACAGTCCCAAACATGAGATCGATGAGGGAGAGGATTAGAGAGAGAAAAAATGAGAGAGAGAAGAGAAGAGAGAGAGAATGAAAGGTGTGTTGTTGTATAATATAACCCTTGAGAACCTCCTCTTAGCACCCTGATTTAGTTCAATAACCAGGCCCCCGGATAGGATCTACCTCTTTCTTTCAGTCTTTCTCACCTTCTCTCAATCTCTCAATCCCTGTGTGGGAGTTTTCCTCACCAACACCCACCCCTTTTCTTTCTCTCCTGGGATAAAGGGAATAAAGGGATTTAAATTCATGGCTCACTTCAGAAGGCTTCAGTTAAGTCCAGACATTTGATGGAGAAGTGAATACATTACTAATTAAAGACAGGCGGCTGTGCCTCATCTGCAAGTACACCCCCACACACATACACACACATGCAGGTCAAACAGTGATCAAATTCCTTATATTTGCACAGTACAGGCCTTTTCTCGTCTCTTGAGATATGACAAATAACCCTCAAATTTAAAGAGGTTGTATCTCTCCTCTCCTCTCCTCTCCTCTCCTCTCCTCTCCTCTCCTCTCCTCTCCTCTCCTCCCAGATAATGGAAACTGTTTGACTGTATCAATTATTCACTTGAGCTCAGTTTAGATCAAGATTGTGTGTGTCTGTGTGTGTGGGAGGGGGGGTTGTTTGTGTGTGTGTGATCTTAATGCCATGGTTAGATTTACGGTGCCTGGGAACAAAGCTCTCTTAGGGAGATAGTGTAATGTTGCTTGGAGGTGCTTGTGACTAGATTGGGCCCTGTGATGCCCCAAAACACATCCCTCTCTGTCACATTAGTACGCCATTAGCAGTCAAAAGCCAAGGTTAGGTGGAACATTTTTAAAATATTGCTAGATAAACAAAAAAAAGTATATAAAAAAAAAAAAAGGTGCAGCCAATTATTAGCAGAGCAGTGGTAACGAATAGCGTTCCCAGCATGGCTGATGATATATCACCTAGTGTTGTTGGCTTTGGTGATTTTGTTCTTTCTTGTGTGCCTTTGCCTCCACAAGGAAAAGTGCTGCCTGACTCTAAACTATGCAAGTGCCAAATAATTATTCACTCTAAGATACACCTAATACCACTTATGCAGCAAGGAGAACTGTCCCACATAATGGGTATGCTAGTGCCAAACAACTACTCAGTTTAAGTACTGTTTGCATCACTCCAAAAACAAAAGAGCCAGCAATCAACATTTGTAGACCAAAACAAACCAGGATGTGCTTTTGTTTAAAACAAAAGGTTTTGACACATTTCAACCTTGGTCTTTGTTAACGATGAGAAATTGCTGGTTTGGTGCAGTTTATGGACACACAAACATCAGCTCGTGCTGATCTTTGCTGTGTTTGTTTTCTGTGTGTGACAGTAAATAAACTCTCTGGGTTGTTAGTGGCCATTTGAAAGTGTGGAACTGTGTGTGGATGGAAGTGAGGTTTAATAATTGCTGACTGGTCTTTTGTCTGAAAGAAATGTACATGCACACACACATACGCATGCATGCATGGACGCGCACACACACATGCCCATGACGCCAAATTTTGTTTCTTATGCAGTAATGTGCCTTTTAGTGCCCTGCAACTTAATGGCTTTAATGGCAACACTGAAAGAGGGGCATAGTTGCCTGATGTACAATGTACCTGACACTGAATTGAGGCTACCTTTACCCCCCAGACAGACAATGTCCTTGAGAGCTAGTGACAGCAGCAAGCATGCATACTAACAAGCCACCCAGCCTACACCTGAATTACTCTCTTCATCTCACGCTCAGAAGTGTATGTGCATGTGTCTATGCCTATGTGCTCTTATGAGTGTGTATGTGTGTCTCAGACCTTTGTAAGCTCATCAACATTTATACCCCCTATAGGACCCATATAGTGTGAATTTAGATTAAATCTAAGATCACACTCACACAGCCCCTCACACTTCCAAGGGCAGTCATTTGAGGAGCACTATCAAAGGAGAAGCTTATACCATTTCATTCTGCTATTACTGAGATATTTTATGGCATTCCTGCTTTGGTATAGTAGAAGGAGGAAAAGGGAGAGTATAACATGTGAAAAATGTTTTTACAGTCCTGGTTTGTGAATACACAACATGATCCTACATGATCCACAGGACAACTATCCTCGATAGTTTTTGGAATTAAATCACATGATGTGAGGCTTCACATCAGATTTTCATGTTGAATTACATTCTTCTTGTTATAACCAAGTCAATTAAATAAGTCAATCATTCAATCAATCAATCACTCAAACAATCAAACCCATACTAGCAATGAATACTCATGCCTAGGATTGTCTTGACAGATCCACACTATCGGTCATAGCAATAGCATGTGAATTATTTTTTTTGAGTGAATTTTCACTTCAGCAGTTTCAGTTTTGTGGCCACCTATCAATCCATCCAAGGTACTTGAGTTGACAGGATGCGAAGTGTGCTTCAACCAGAACGTTTTTCTTGGTCAGGTGGAGATACTATTGAAATTCCACTAGGCAACGTAAACTTGTTAAACTTTGAAGTGGATACACAATAAACTCCACTTGGCAAGGTTCTGCTTGTTGTGATCATGTTTTTCTTTATTATATAGTAATGTTGAGTCCTTATGTTCTGACAACCATAAGCTGTACAATTATATGAAGACACACACATGATCAGGCATCTGTATATTGTAAGGTGTGGTGCAAGTTTTAAACACCCAAAAATGATTACTTTCCAGCCTCCATCCAAGGCCCAAGCTACCAACTAGACCTCTGACGGAGCACACTGGGTTACTGCACACGTGCAGTGGAAAAAAAAGGTGTTCCTAAATTTACAGTCTTCATCAAAAACCAATATCTTTTGGCTTTTATGTGTGCATGTGTGTCTGAGTCTGTCTATCTGTCTGTCTGCCTTTCCTGTTTTTTCAGGTGACCCATTAATCATCTCTTTAATTATCACAGCCTTTATTTCCTTATCACACATTCACCATCTTCACCTTGCCGTCTCTATCCCTCTCTCTGCTTTATTTTTGCCTCTCTTTAAGCAGCACCTTCCCCTTTACTTTATTACATATCTCTTCCAATTAGTGGTTTTAATGACCCAGGATGTCACATTAATGACACAAAAAGTCTAGTTAACGAGGCATGACAGATGCAACTGGACTCATGAGCCTCTTTCTCTCTCTTTGTACAAGCATGCATGTGTGTATGTGTGTGAGTGTGTGTGATGGATTGAGAGAGATTTCATCCTGTGTCTGTGGTCGTACTTTTAAGAAGTAATTTTGCCTTCTTTAATTTTGTTTACAATTATCAACGCTGACAGCTGGGGAAAAAGCCTCAGTACTGGTGGTGACAATGGATCCCCAGGGAAGTGTGCATGCTATAGAGTAAAAAAACATATAAAATGTGAAATTTACCCAGTATTACCCAGTGGTCTTACAGTACCCGCCATCTCTAAGGATCCTATATATTTTCATTGAAACAGGAAGATATTTTCAAATTATCTTTTTGTAAGGAAAAATGGTAGCCCTATAGGGAAACAGGAGGAAAACACTAGAGCAGCATATAGACGATACTGCTGCTGTAATGTGAAAAGTTACTGACTTCAGTTTTACTGATTTTCTGGTTTTCACTAGAATTGAAGGTTTACACGATTCTTAAGAAATCGATCAAGTGTCCTATCTCTATGGCATGTGAAACCTATTCATAACCCACTTTAGACTTTAGATATGAGGTTGTAATCTGACAGCAGCAACCCAGCAGATACCCACTTATAAGCCTATTTACCACTGCCAGATACACTTATAGTCATAGTAGGGTCACAGCATACCCACCTCCTCAGCAGTATCTGCACCATCCTCAACTCCCAATACACCACTGATAGAGGGATTACAGTAAAGGATCAAACCCCAGCCCACACACACTGGACAGATATGAGGGTTTGAGCATCCGGTGCCCATCCTGTGCAAAATTTTACTCTTTCAAATAAGAGCTTTCAGAAATGCTTGAACTGTGCTGTGCAGGGATGCAATCCTCTGCGTTCTGTTCAAGGTTCAACTTTCTCAGTCTCTTTACTCGGCAGCAGCCCAGATATTTTCCAACAGGTCAGTCATCTAGCCGTTAAATCCAAGGTCTTAGCTTCCTGAAGACTTCACAAGGAACAGAAAAATCCAGTTTGTTACAGATTATTTAATGAAGCTAAGGACGAAAGCTCAGATAAAGTTTATAGAAGGTCACTGGCTGATCACAGGATGTAAAATATTTATTGTTTTATGGATGGTTTTCATGAATTAGTTATATCAAACTAAGCTAACCTCTAAATGGTTTTGCACAGGGTTGTACTTCTGCTGGAAAGTGAATTAAAGTTTGGGATTACACTACACTTTATATGGAAGAGTTGAAAGAGGATGATTGCCTCTCTACTGCCATAAATCCAAGAGGGAGTGTGTGTTTGTTTGTGTGTATGCGTGTCCATGTATGTGCGCATGTGTGTGTGCCATCAAGGTGAAAGGTGTAACACTCATCAATACATGGACATAGTAGTTAACAATCTATCAAGTGTCACCAAAGGTTCTGAATGAATAATCTGGAGTCAAATCAATGTGATTAATGATAGACCACTTACACTCACCGGCCACTTTATTAGGTACACCTGTTCAATTGCTTGTTAACACAAATAGCTCATCAGCCAATCACATGGCCGCAACTCAATGCATTTAGGCATGTAGACGTGGTCAAGACAACTTGCTGAAGTTCAAACCGAGCATCAGAATGGGGAAGAAAGGGGATTTAAGTGACTTTGAACGTGGCATGGTTGTTGGTGCCAGACGGGCTGGTCTGAGTATTTCAGAAACTGCTGATCTACTGGGATTTTCACTCACAACCATCTCTAGGGTTTACAGAGAATGGTCCGAAAAAGAGAAAATATCCAGTGAGCGGCAGTTGTGTGGACGAAAATGCCTTGTTGATGTCAGAGGTCAGAGGAGAATGGGCAGACTGGTTCGAGATGATAGAAAGGCAACAGTAACTCAAATAACCACTCGTTACAACCAAGGTATGCAG
>OOFE01045588.1:0-10290 GCA_900323365.1 Monocentris japonica | reverse complement strand
GGGGGGGGCTAGCCAGACATCATACTTGTTCAAGGTCCATTTTAATGTACCCTCTCCACCACATGCGCACACACACACATACATGTTCAGGCAATTCATAGATCAAGGCTCTTTTGTTTCTGGCCTGGTGGAAACTGTGTGTATGTGATGCATGTGTTGTTTGAGTCAGAGTGTGTGTGTGTGTGTGTGTGTGTGTGTGTGTGTGTGTGTGTGTGTGTGTGTGTGTGTGTGTGTGTGTGTGTGTGTGTGTGTGTGTGGAGAAACTGTATCCTCCTCTCAGGTCCTCCAGGGTGGGAGATTCCATGGCTGCAATAGTGAGAATAATACTGATAGGCTCCCAAGTGATTGGGACCTGATACTGCAACGTTGACTTTCACGGAGCTAAGCCTGAATGAGGCTAGAGAGGCTGGAGCTCGCTGCCCCTCGACAGAGTTGAGGATTTAAAATGAGATAAAGTGCATTCTTTGCTGATATAGCCTTGGGAGAAACATTTCAATTCACACCACTGCTACACCACTGGGATGATCCACCTTGTTACCGATTGGCCCAAAGGGTACCTGCAACATTTATGGGGGATGATACGTTGACTTATTTGGACATGTGTTGCTAAGCCAGGCAGACTGTCAGCCAGCTACGTGGTCCACCAATACTCTCAAATTCTGGAGCTGCTCCTCTGACAGTGAATACATGACTGACTTTGTGGACACACACACACACGTCCCAGGGTAATTTTCTGGTGTATTACTGTTAGCACTTCAATGAAACAAAGGTCCTTTGGACGTTAAAGCTCAAACCAACATTCTCTGAGTCTGCAAAGCTTCAGATTTTCTGGCTGGACGGCATGGCAGATTAAAGTCTTGGTCCTCAGGTTTCTAGCTTTGCAGTTGTTGATGTTCACAGGCACTGAACTGTCAAGGTACATTGGAAGGAACTATGTGGGTTCTGTCTAAGAAATGGCCGTCAAATGAAGGGGGTAACTACTATTATAACTGGTACTTCCTTGCATGATTTGAGTTGATATCAGTCAGATGGCAGAAGGAACAAGAAAAAGGGAAATTTGTCAGAGATTAGGCCTCTAGATGACTGAAGGAACGGGGAAGCTATGTTCTACTGATTGTGGGTCAGCCCTCATGTCAACTTCCCCATGCACTGAGAGATGGAACAGTTTGTGCAGTCGACAGACAAAGGATCTAGTCTGCTATGTCAATCCTGTGTATTTCAGGGTTGTTTTTTGGTTGTTTTTTTTTTTCTCCATCCTCGTGGCTCACCAAGCTGCTACTTGTGTGTGCGAGTGTTAATACGCGAGTGTAACTGTATGATTGCAACTCCTGCAGCTGCAGCTATTTGAGTCTTGTTTCTCCCGTGACTGCTCAGCTGAACCCTTCCATGTGCACACTTGGCCATAATCCTGTCCGGCATTCAGTGGAGCTAGAGGGAGAAAATATTGAAAATATGTGCAGCCTATTTGAACTTTGCAAGCTTATTGTTGTTGGCTAGAGACGTACGGCTATTCGGCCTGTACAGAGAAGCATGGCGGAGCAATATGTGCAGCATAACCAGCATGAGTCCCCAGGTGCCACATATAATGCAGAACATGGCACTCTGGCTATATGGGGCAACAACTTGACCTCTGCAGTTTATTTCCAGTGCAAGCTGCAGACATTCCTTGCATTTGGAATGTGACCTCCTCTCGATATGACTTCAAACTTTTCCACCACATAGTGCAAGCATGCTAAATAGTTTTTTTTTTTTTTGAATGCTCAATTCTGATTGGTCAATGAAAGCATTCTGAGGTCTCTTATTTCTGCTGTTTAGTGGCTGAAGGGAAAACTTACCGGATTAGATTACATTTCTATGCTTACAGTTGTGCTACCTTGTAGCCATGGATGCTAGCTACAGACGTTTCTATGGTTACAGTTGTGCTACCGTGTAGCCATGGATGCTAGCTACAGACGTTTCTATGGTTTTTGTGGTGTAATAAGTGTGATAATGTACAGCAAGCCTCTGCTTTACGTCATTACATTATCCCTTACATAGCAGCATGGAAGATGCCCCACCACTACACACTCACTGGTGAATGTGTTTTTCATAATAATGGATGTTGTCTGTCTGAGAATATGACTGATCTCCTTATCCTTGGGTTTATTTTGTTTTATTCCAGTCTTTCATATCTCTTTGATTCTTAAGTTCATTGTTATTTCTCTCTTTCAGAACCAGCTGAGTATGGCAGCACGATCCACGACTTAGACGGAAGTGAACAGGTGGGGAGAGGGAAGCAGGAGTGGCAGGTGAGAGAGAATAACAGGCGATTAAAGGCCGTCTACCATCGGAGAAGATGGGTGAGACGGAGGATGAGCGCACGGCGCAGGCCAGCCGGCTGTTTGAGAACTTCGTCCAGACGTCCACCTGTAAAGGGACTCTCCAAGCCTTCAGCATCCTGTGCCGGCAGATGGAGCTGGATCCTCTGGACTACAGCAACTTCTACAGTTCCTTGAAGACTGCAGTCTGCTCCTGGAAGGTCAAGGCTCTGTGGACCAAACTGGACAAGAGGGCCGGCCATAAGGTGTACAACCATGCTAAAGCCTGCCAGGGCACCAGGGTAAGGAAGACCGGCGTGAATGGTCCATAGTGGAGTCTGACTATGTTAACAGTGACATAACTCCATTTGTTTGGTGTCAATCACTTCAGATTAATACAAGTAGAAGGTTTCTGGTGCTCTTGGAGGGGAAGGGCGCTAAGGAGCAGACCATATATAGGTCTTTGCGACATTGTGAATTCAAGTCTGAATTTCAACCCTCGTCGCATATCATACTCTGTCTCTTGCCCCTTCGTGTATAATCTTAAATTTAAAGACATCAAGCTGTTCAAATCAATAGAGATCCAATGCAGAAGGAGAGTGGGAAGTGTCAAGTCTTGAATCAAATAATAGACCTGCCCACACGCTTTGGATAAGCTTCTGCCTTATAAATAAATGCAGCTGCGTTGTTTACCCTTGTTAAAGGCTTTATCGCCAAGTCGTTCAGCCAGTGTTCATGATTTATTGATTCAAATAGCCAACTAGGACCTTTCCTAGTGTGGATTTGTTAGAAAAATAGATTATGGAGATGGATTATTGCCCTAAGTATTTGCAACAGATGATTAGTTACACTGCAACCCTAACCTTTGAGAGAGCAACTAAGGTTACTGCACAGCATTCAGCTAACCCTATTAGTCCAATATTGAGCATAAATGCAGTGATTGGTGGATGAAGTAATTACATGAACTATTTGTACAGCGAAGGTTCAGTAGAATATCGTGTATGATCCACACTGACACTTGACCATGGTATATTGTCACACCGCCGCGTTATTCCTGTTCAGTAAGCCAGTCAGTCCATAAGTCTGAGGGTTTGTCTGTCAGAGACTTGATGCGCTGAGGTGTCGTGATGCCTGACCATGTATGTCTAAGTGTCGTAGCCAGCGCGTTCAGCATAGCGCTAGAATGACCTCATATCTCCTAAAGGAAAAGATAAGACATCCGGAGGGGAAAGAGGCTGGAGACTTATACACTGGAGATTGACAGGCAGAGAAGGGATGGGGGGTGACGGTAAGCTTTGTCCAAAACGACAGGACGTTGTTTGGAGAAAGATAGTGGGTGGTTGGTATTTTCATTACTCTATCTAGTATTGTAGTACTTTATATCTAGTTAAGTTTCCCTATAACTGTGTGTAACGGCAAAGTGCTGACCTGGGAAGGAGATGTGGGCTGTAATCAGGGTGGGTCTTGACTACAGACATTCCAGATGGAGCTCTTTGTTTTCTCCTCCCAACTCCACACACTAATACTGTCGGTTTCTTTCCCCCCCTTTCTTGGATTCCTTCTTTCCCTCTTTTTCTGTTTTTTTTTTTTCCCCTCCTCTTTTTCTCTCCTCCCAGTCCAGACGTAGATAATACTGTGCCAGCCACTGTAGTTGCAGGCAGAGGGATATTTTCACTTCTTACAGGAGCTTAGACTGCTTGGCAATACATGTAATTATTTTTGCATTGGCGATCCTGTACGCTTATGTAACATGTTCAGTCCAGAATTCATCATTATATGTTTATACAGTGACAGGGAGGATGCAGTCAGTCACATACTGCCAAATGTGTTGCAACAATGTGACCTTTTTGATTTTTTTTTGTCAACATTGTTCTGTGTCTTAGTCTCCTCAAGGTGTTGGCTGGCCTCCATCTGCATGTTTAAATACTGAAATTCTGTCAACTCGACAATGTGTACAACCATAGATAAACATTGTTGAACAGGACCCCGTCCCTTTCTGCCGTTCCGTTTTTCCTGTCTGTCTGACATTCAAGTGGAGGAATTATGGGTGCCCTGGTGGTGCAACGAGCTCAAAAGTTGGAGCTTGCGATGTTGTGACTACAAGAACGGCTTTTTTACTTTTGCCGCGAGCCCAAAACAAAGCAGAAGTGCCAAGAAAATAATCTTTCGATAAGCTGAGGGGGATTTGTTTCCCTGCTGCTTCACCCATCAACACGCACCCATACCACAACACCTGACCTGGACTGCAGGGGAGTGAAAAGTACTCATGGGAATCAGTAACATGCTGTATAATTTAAAATGTCTGGTAGAAAAGGAAAGAGTAGATGCAGTATATTATTCTGTATTTTATACATGACTGCTCTGATCTGATTGGCCCATAACCGTTACTTTTGATCCTCACTGGCTTGTTTCTAGCTGATATTTTCAGAAGACTCTTGGCCTGTTTCTGAATTTCTTCTCCTGAGTGAAATCCTCATCATACATGCTGTAACAGCAGCTATGCATGACGTCAGTGAAACTGAGAGAGCACACACACACACACACACACACACACACACACACACTGGACTGGGACAGGAATACAACTGATATTCATGTACTCATTGTAACATAAAATCACATTTGTATTAATAAATGATTCACTACTGTGATGTGACAGGACAAGGGTCATTGGTTATTGACATCATTCTCATTGTAATATGGTGATACTGACTACAGTAGATGACTGTGTGCAGTCCAATGTAGTTAGCCAGAGTTCTGTTGGACAATATGAATAGGAGAGGATATGAAACCTGTTCTGGGGTGTGAGAAACCAAGCACAAAAGGCTGCGACAAAACAATACCAAAAAAGATGCTTTGAATCCTTTTGGCCCTGCAAACTATGCAGCTTCTGTATAATCTGACTTGTTTTCATCCATAATTGGGATCAATATTCTAACTGGCTTTCTGTACTTATCTCTTTGTCTTTGTGTGTCTCTCTTCCATACATCTCTACCCCCACGTCCTACATCTCTACCTCCACGTCCTACATCTCTACCTCCACGTCCTACATCTCTACCTCCATGTTCTACATCTCTACCTCCATGTCCTACATCTCTACCTCCATGTCCTGCATCTCTACCTCCATGTCCTACATCTCTACCCCCATGTCCTGCATCTCTACCCCCATGTTCTTCATTTCTACCCCCATGTCCTACATCTCTACCCCCATGTTCTACATCTCTACCCCATGTCCTACATCTCTACTCCATGTCCTGCATCTCTACCTCCATGTCCTGCATCTCTACCTCCATGTCCTATATTTCTACCCCCATGTCCGACATCTCTACCCCCATGTCCTATATTTCTACCCCATGTCCTGCATCTCTACCCCATGTCCTATATCTCTACCGCCATGTCCTACATCTCTACCCCCATGTCCTATATCGCTGCCCCCATCCAGTGTCTGATTATTGGTGGTGGTCCATGTGGCCTGCGGACAGCCATCGAGCTGGCCCTGTTGGGCTGTAAGGTGGTGGTGATCGAGAAGAGAGACACCTTCTCCAGGAACAATGTGCTCCACCTGTGGCCCTACACCATCCACGACCTCAGGGGCCTCGGAGCAAAGAAGTTCTACGGCAAGTTCTGCGCCGGTGCCATCGACCACATCAGTGAGTGTTGATCTCTGTTGTTAAAGCAGAACATGGCTGATCTGAGGCTACTTTAATGGTGATCTTTCAGGAAAATGATAAAGAAAACTTTTTTTCCAATAATCCAATTTGAAATGTTGATACTCACTTAAAGCTGTATTGGTCTCAGGGGTATTGACTCAGGGTGTTGAATACTTGAATGTTGTAGAATGTCATTGTAGTTTGTCATTATGAAGTATTTTGTGTACATTGACCAAAATCCTAATTGAATTGATTTTGAATTCAGGTTGTAGCACAAAATATGGAAGAAGTCAAGGGAATAATTACTTGTGGAAGCCACTGTATGTGAATGTACATTTAGATTTTTACCAGTTACAGTGTGGCAATTACTTTCTTCTTTTTACCTTAATTTCTTTTTTATTTAACTTTAATTTAACCAGGCAAGTAATTTAAGAACAAATTATTAGTTGCAATGACAACCTGACAAGAGGCAAAAGGCCTCTTAATGGGCAATTGGGGGAGAAAGGGGACAAAAAAAAAACAGGGACAAAAAAAAAACAGGGAGACAAGAAGCTTTACTCTTTTATGATGTTTTTTGCATTCAAAGTTGATCCATTCCATTAGATGCATTAAAACCTAAGTAAGTTTCCTGTGAAAGTTGAACATCTCATGGCTGGAGACCTCATCCTGTTCCCATGGGACAGCTCGATGCAGGACTCAATGCTCATCTTTCACATGGCCTCTCCAAACAAGTATTTAGATGAAAAAGTAAATGGCAAATTTACCCAGAGCTGTGACAAGCAGTGTATCAAAAGCTAATGTTGTTGTACAAAGACCTAATGTATGGTCTTCAGGACACTGTTAAAAACAGCTGTTGGAAGAGGCAGAGTTACCAGTAGAGTTACCAGTAGACCATAATGTAATGCAGCCACAAGACATGTTGCGCTTTGAGTAAGGGGAATGACTCTTGCTCCTATTATGCTATCACTATTGCTCTCTCCACCTACAGGTACTGAAAGCAACACTTTCACGCCCGTTCGCTTGGGGTCGTCAAAAGTCATTCTGGGAAATGTAGGAAATTACTGATCGAAGTAGACGAGGCAGATTGAGGGAAAGTGGGTACAATAAAAAAGTAAATTCCAATGCATCACAAAATAACTCCTGGGATGCATTGGACACGACACATCAATTATATATAACCGTGTAAGAGGAAGTGGACCATTCAGTAATCATTCAGAGCAGAATGGGGACGTTAAATGAAGCTGAACTTCTGAGTCTTCCTCTCTTTCCCCACTATCATTCTTCTGTTTTAACAATAGAGAAATTGTACCTGTTGGGTCAAGCAGTGCTCTGTCTTTCTGCTTCCTGCTTTAAAGGAAGTAACATGCAAACTACGCTGGAGCCGTGTGTTTGTCCAATCACTACGGGCCATATAAACATGACATTGTGTAGCCATCAAACCAGAGCTGTCTCCGTAAATGTGGCTGTCATTTCTCCTCTATGATGAACACCGTGGCATGATGTTTCTCTGTAACCTACGAGAGTCGGGTTTTCTTTCCAGTAGCCTAGTTTACTGCTGTTTGTTTCTTCAGTCTGTCTCTCCCTAGTGGGATGTTTCCATTGGCCTCATCTTCCTGTCCAGCTTTAGCAACTGTGTTACATATTAATCTCCTCTCAAAGTTGAACTCTGCTGACTGTACAGCTCATAACCCTAACTTGGTGTGTGTGTGTGTGTGTGTGTCTCCACTCCAGGTATCCGTCAGCTCCAGTTGATGCTGCTGAAGGTGTGTCTGATCCTGGGAGTAGAGATTCATGTCAACGTAGAGTTTGTTAAACTTCTGGAGCCACCAGAGGAACAGCATGATGACGGTAAGTCATGAGTGGCAACAGAAACTCTCCATCAACCAGGGCACACACACACACACAACTTCTCACAGCCTTGCACATCTCCACTATATATGGAAGGGCTGCCTGCACTTACGTTTTAGTGATCAGAAGTATTTAGAGAGGTGGCGTACATTTGTGGTTGCGGCGTTTCTAGCATAGCATGTGGCATAACACGCGAGTCTATTGATAGAGCGGCAGGCAAAATAGAAGCAGAATGTAACTATCAGCAAACCTGAAGGGGCCCCGAGATGTGCTAGGTGTCCTGAATGTGCCATGTGGTAACGGTCTCACGTTATCGCTTCTGGAAATCCATCGCGCATGCATGCAGCCGCTGACCTAGAGAACCGAGCCACATACTGTACGGGAAAGTCTGAAATGTTGATTGTCAGTGAAAAGTAGTTATTTCCGATCACTGGTCCCGTCATGTGACCAAATAACCTTTTGTTCTGTCCAAGCAAATGGTAAATGATGAGTGCTCCTGTTTTAACTGCATCAGGGGCAGCAGGGAGGCGTAGTGAGGAGGGAGACCACCCTCCAGGTTCCTATCCCTGTAACACCATGCATCCCCTCTGATGAAGTGCCCTTGAGCAAGACACTGAGTCCCAACCAACTCCAGGGCTGCTGTTCTGTAGTTGACACTGATCTCTGATCTCCCTTGGGAGGGGGGGAAAGAGAAAAGTTTCCCTTTCTTCCATTTTCCTTTCACTGTTTAATAAGGGTAGATAGATGCTTTAAAAAAACATAATTCAAACAAAGACTGATAGAGCTATATGATGTTCCCTCCAGGTCCAGGGTGGCGAGCAGAGGTCCGCCCCGCCAACCACCCCGTCTCGGAGTTCGACTTTGACGTGGTGATTGGAGCCGACGGACGCAGAAACACGCTAGACGGTGAGAGATGATGTGGGCCAAACTGCGATGGTGGGGGTGGTTTTCCGCTGTTAGCTAGCTTCTACATATGGCTTGGCTTGACTTGAAGCCTGCGGTCAAAACACTGTTCATTGCTTTTACTGGTAACGAGGGGAGGTGTCGCAACGCTGCAGGATAAAGCATTTCCTGTTGACATAATTTCAGCAGGAGGCTTAATAGTGGATGTGTGGTCAACTGTGTGAGAGCTCTGTTAGCTTTATGTCAAGGCATGCCCAATACTGCTTAATGTTACGTGTGTGTGTTTGTGCTTATCTGTGTGTGCGGTATATGTGGGGTGCGTGTGTTTGCTGACGCGTAAAGTTCAGCCTCCTCCTTCAACGGTCAACTCCAGAGGCTTTCGTGACCCCTTGACCTGTGAGAGTAAATCAGCCTCATGTTAAGCCCTACTGTAGCCGGGAGGGTCAGTGACTTCTCAGCTGCATTTCCTTTTGTCTGAAACAAAGTTGGACTGCAAGTTTATATTGTCTGAAATGTGCCATCTTTGTTCTTTTGCAACATTTTGCTCCATCAATAGATTTCCTCACTGCTGAGGAAAGGTGCCGTAACCTCCTTTTGTTTCAGCCTTCAAAGAAATGACTTCCAGAATTATTATTTTTATTATTATTTATTTTCTTTTTATTTTTTTTATTATTATTATTATTATTATTTTTTTTTTTTTTAATGTTTTTCTTTCCCTCTAGGTTTCAGTGCTGATTAAAATACTGTGCGGGATTTCCTTCTGTACGTTTGACTGTCAAAGGGCATTTCTTTTCGCCTCCTCTGCAGGTTTCAGACGCAAGGAGTTCAGGGGGAAGCTGGCCATCGCCATCACGGCTAACTTCGTCAACAGAAACACCACAGCGGAGGCCAAAGTGGAGGAGATCAGCGGCGTGGCCTTCATCTTCAACCAGAAGTTCTTCCTTGAACTCAAGGAGGAGACGGGTCAGTCAAAAAAAAAAAAAGAGCGTTACGGACTGGACTAAGGTTGAAGATCCTATAGAGCGACACTATTTCTACATGAACTATGCATGCAGGAGTTTATAGTCTCCTTTCTTTTTAGAAATCTTCTCTGTCAGAGTTGCACGCCGTGCAGTGCTCTCTGTTTGCTTCTCCCACCCTAGTTATTCATTCCCGGAGTAACTGAACACTTTGCTGCTTGTGTTTTTAGGAATTGACTTGGAGAACATAGTTTATTACAAAGACAACACGCACTACTTTGTCATGACGGCGAAGAAGCAGAGTCTACTGGACAAAGGGGTCATCATAAATGTGAGTTCACACACCCACGCGCACACACACACACGCAAACACACAATTCGTGCCTACACACACAAACACACATTTTGGCTTGCAGCATTTAAAGCCATACCATTGTTCCTGGTTTGGATAAAAGGCCAAAAAGCTCCCAGCCCCTAGCAGTGGACTGAGAATAAAAGCTCTAAGGACAAGAAATATGGGATTAGCTGTGTGTGTGTGTGTGTGTGTGTGTGTGTGTGTGTGTGTGTGTGTGTGTGTGTGTGTGTGTGTGTGTGTGTGTGTGTGTGTGTGTGTGTGTGTGTGTGTGTGTCAGT